>FIZR01025243.1:0-47348 GCA_900060175.1 Ferrisia virgata | reverse complement strand
TTTCGAATTTTCAGCCCCATCTTACCCCCCCCCCCCGCTCTCAAAAATTTGTTTTTTTTGTCGGCTTTCCTTATTTTTCAAGTTTGTTTCTCGCATAACTCCATTCCAAATTGAACTGGAAAGTTGAAATTTAGCATGTACATATAGTTGGGGTGCTAGCTGTGCTTTTTGGGAGTTTCGACTTTTCAGACCCATTACGTGCCAATACAGCCCAAAAATGCATTTTTTGGCCGGGTTTTCTCATGTTTTGAGTTCGTTCCTCGCATAACTAACCTCTAAATTAAGCTAGGAAGTTGAAATTTGGTAAGTAGATTTAGGGTTTGTAAATGCGCCTTTTCGGCGTCTCGACTTTTTAGCCCCATTGAACCCTCTCTACCTTTATCGCTAGTTAGGAAATAAGCATCGCGAAGCTATTTTTTTTTTTTTCAATTCGCATAATTATAATATTCTACGAAAATCAGGCTGATAAAGTAGGGCAAAGCAATTTTTTTTAGTGCTCATAAATATAAAGTTATTAAGCCAGTTTCATAACTGATAGAGTTGATTTAGAGGATAAATTTAAAACACTTCATTCAGAACTCAGACAGAGTACAGAATTACGAAAGAAGGCGTTGAGGAAGGAAAAAAAAGGCGTTAGTAAGAGTAAAATTCTTGAAAAATGCTATAGCCAGGTCAAGTAAGCATACATTAATTTTTTTCTCCACGAATTATCGATCGATTTTTTCCAAACTTGGCATCAGAGTGGAGATACCTAGGGAGAATGATTTGGAATTTTTTTAGACTTTTTAAGCTCTAAATATGACCTTGAAAGGGACTTTGAAAATTTGAGAGAGGCTTGTAGCGTGTCTTTTTTTGATCGAAAAGCCCGAAATAATTTTCACCCGTTATTACGAGTATTTTACACTGACTATAATTTTTTCAAATTTTTTGGATTGGTAGCCCACTCTACAAGTCTTAAAAATTATTTTGTTTTTATTCGTAAAACGTCAATTTCTGATCAAATAAGTATGCTCAGTTTCAAACGCTAAAGAAGATGGCCATAATTTAAAAAAAAATTTTTCAACAACATAAAATTCTAAGCACTTTTGAACCCGTTTTAAAATTAATCAAGACACTTGTTCTCAGACTAGTTCGTTGAATGGATTCATTTTTAGTACAAAAAAATGCATCGAAAATGTGAACCGAACCAAGTAATTGAAAATTCAATCGTTATGGTATCGTTATGATCTCGACATATCATAAAAATGTCATCATTTTTTCGTCCATTTTAGTCACAGATACAGTACATCACATTCTAACCATGTAAAAAAGACAAAAGAGGGGCGTAGCAATTTTCAAAATTTCTAACGGATTTTTTTCTAATTTTTCAAAATTAAATATATTTGCACAAGAGTACATACTCTGAGCTTTCTAAAAATATATAACAGTCGTATGTTTGGACCTTTCATGACAGAATAAATTACGAGTTGGAGAGAAAAAGAAAACAGTAATTTTGACGTGTCGCGTTAGGGGCACTGAGACTTATCACGAGTAGTGTGGTACTTTAAAATGACAACGCGGTGTAAATTAACACCGCAATGGGTCGATTAAGTAAAACAGCTCATCGAGCATTTAATATTCTCACGATCATCGCTCGTAGACCGTATCATCATACTGTAAGATTATAAGAATTATATCGTAAATACGCAAAATAAACAAAACGCTAACAGTATACGAGACTGCTTGTCGACTGCTGAATTAAACCACCAGTCCAGTCCAGTTTACGTACAGTCGACTATTTTTTTCCCCGAACAATAAATTTATTTGCATAGACGAGTATATTTATATCAGTACAAACGGACATGATACGTACAATACTGGCACATATGATACGTATATGTGTGTGTATGTATACACAGTACCATATAAAACTTATGGGGCAAATGAATGAAAATTTTTATCACTTTTATACGCAATAAAAAGTTCGATTCGAAATTCAGAGTGTGTTGTTTGCGTTACAATAAGCGATGATTTTTTACGATCATTTACAGTTATTATTATTCGCGTGCACTCTTTTACACGTTTGCATCTCCCTCGAGCCTTTTTCAACGCAGGTATTACCTACACGAAAGTATTATATGTTTGTGTACGATACTCGCCGTACGTCCACCATCATGCGATTGTTTTTACGATCGATTTAACTTGGCTGGTCGTGGTCGATGACGCGTACGTACATTTTAATGTAGACAATTTTACCAAAAAAAAAAAAAAAAAAAAAAAAAAAAAACCAATGCAATGGCCAAATGTTAAGTATGTATCGAATATACATGTTAAGATTTTTAGTAGCTGGGTACACTACAATACAACAACGTATTAAGCTGTATACAATGTACAACAGCCATCGTGATCAATTACCATTTAACCCCGCAAATTCCGGTAAGTTTATATTTTTTTATTTTTTCAAAGAGATAAAAGACCAACCAGCCAAGCATTCATTCCTCCTACGTTCGATGTCCGTCATGACCTCCGCAACAAAGTACATTTCAATTAAGCCAGATTTTATTAAATACAGTATAGAAAAAATAAAAAAAAAAACGACGCAGATGTCGACGAATTTAAATTAGCCATTTACATCGTGTTAACGAGTTCGTAAAAAGTCAACTTGCTAAGTATATCTTTGGTAAGTATGTATATGTTTTCGCACACCACAATTCTAATTCTCATACATCTACATTCGTCTACTTTGTTATCGATCAACGGTCCAGTCTTAGGCCCTTCGTATCAACAACCAACACAAATATGGTCGTATTTTAAATATATCCACTAACTACCGGTTTTTTTTTCCAAAATTAATCGAACGTCGTGATCAACATTTCCTACTATTAAAAATGTACTGCACATCTCTTCTATATACGCAGACGTATAACACACATGCCAATATTAAAAAGAACCAATGAGTCAGTTACATTGGCAGATGTAATTATTTATTTTTTCAGCAATATAAATATGTCAAAAATTTCGTCTCGATGAATTTTTCCAACTACGAGTTCTTGTTAGGTTTATACATATTTTAGGCACAGCCGTAGAACGATTAAATTAATATTATTTCGAGCAAATTAAGATGCAAAAATGTGAATTTACATAATGCTGAACCATACACATGGACATGGTATATGGCACCCTAATTTATTAGCTAGAATTAAACCATAAATATCCTCAGCACAGTTTTAAACTAAAGATTTAGAATCAATTTCCAAATACCTACTTAACTCTTGAATTATACACATTTTTTTGAATGCCTATAAAATTTCAGAAAATTACTACTTGCTTATACGAATTTCAATTAAAGTTATCAATTTACTATAATACTCGTCGAAATCAAATCTCCAATATGAGTTTATTATCGTGTACATAGGATCCGATTTTAGCGAAAATGATATCAATGACCAACATTCCACTTGTACCTGTAATGTGGAGGGGTGAGGGGAGGCAATGCCATAGAGGCAGTAGGTTCAATCCAACGCTGAGGAATCTTGAAGCTACTTTAATTCGTTTTAATGTTGGCCCAAGTGAAGTTTCTGCACATAGATACTTAATTATAGGCACTTCGTTATACATTGAAAATTTTTTGCAAAATCAACAAGCCATAATTCCACCCCAATCAACGTCAGGGCAAAAGTTATCACATATTCAGAATCCTAGCAAAAAATTAAACCTTTTTCATACGAACTATTTTCCAATAGCATTATTACCAATGTCGACATTAAAAAAATCGTCTCAATATCTACATTTGAGAAAAAGAATTATTTAATTTTTAGCCATGATTTTCTATATCACATTTATCAATGAAAACCAGGTTATTACAGTCTATCGACCACCGGTGGCGGGGAGGGGGATACTAACAAAATTCGTTTTGGAGTCCTAAAAGACCATTAGGACAACTTTTGACCATACCAGATACTTATTTTTATTTTTATTTTTTTTTCTCCGAAGACTAAAATTATTTACTCTGCTTGATACAGATCAAAATTACTCCTATTCGTTCAATCGGCTCAGTTTGGCAGAGGATTAGAAATATATATGAGTGGGGATGATTTTAGGTCGAAATTTAGTTTTGCCCCATTTTGGGCGAAAGGCTTGCTGAGAGACCAAAAACACAAAAATTGTTCCTTTTTACATCAGTTGATAGAGAATCCAAAGCTATATAATATATCCAAAAAATCAGCCACCTAAGTCAATTGAAAGAGTAGATATGAGGATTTTTCCCTTTTTTGACCTTGGAAAAAGGGCTGCTCTTCCCCTATCTACCCTCAAAATTGTGCTAGGAATTTGAAATTAGGTATGTGCATTTTGTAGAAGCCCTAGACCTGCCTTTTAAGGGTCTAGATTTTTCAGCCCTATTCACTCCTTCACAGCCCCAAATATGTGGTTTTTTGGTCGTTTTTTTTCAACTTTTTGAGTTTGTTCCTCGCATAACTCCCCTCTAAATTGTGTTGGGAACTAAAAAATTAGGTATATTCGGTCAGTAAGGGCCCTAGACGTGCCTTCTAGAGATTTTGTCTTTTTAGCCCCATTGAACCCTTCCTGTCTTCAATGCTTTTTTTCCAATTTTGAAAACCCCTGAGGCTCTGACCTTACAGAAATGATGGAGAGGGTGGAGTTGATGGTACATATTGAAGAATTAATTAATTACATATAATTTGAGCTATTAGCTACCCTACTACGTTTCCTTTGTTAGTAGTTAAGAGCCTAAACTTGACAGGAAGTAGAGGAGCAACTTTTAAAACTTCTAGAATTCGATGATATGAGTTGGAAATTTTATTTCAAAAATCTGATGGCAATTTTAAAGTCGGCGAGAGGTTTTCTCTCTATTATACGTATCAAAAATGTACATAGCAAAGCAGCTTCATAATTTTGCTATTTTCAAAAGATATGCTATACGTTCAAAGCATATTCAATTCAGTTGTTTCGTATCATTTCGATTTTTCCCACCCTGCCCTTACGTACGATGCCTTAACTATTTTTCGTCGATTTAAGCGACGCAACGTTCAAATTAAAATAAAAGACGAGTATATGAGTTTTATAGGTCTATTCATAAAAATCATCAAAATTTTATACATTGGTGTCACTTTACAAAGGTTTGAATATGGTGTTCTATATTTATTGCCCCCTCCCCCCGCCTCACCAGCGTCAAAAGTGGAGCAAAATATTCATCGAATTTAAAAAAATTCTGAGCCACAACAGTGGCGTAGCCAAGAATGGCTCAAAGGAGGGATTTCTACTTTTTCTGTATACTATTTTGGAGTCTGAATTTTAAAAAATGAATTAAATGGAATTTTTCAACGTCCAAACTACATTTTTAGGAGTTAAACAAAACTAGCATTGATTATAAAATTTTTAAAAGTTTATCGATCTCTAGTGAGGGAGGGGGGGCAGACGCCCAAAACACCCCTTGGCTTTGCCACTGCTACAGTACGTATTAACATTTCCTCTAGCTGAGAATTTTGATAGAATTCAGTCGTACTTCCTGTCTAAAATGACTAAGCTGTTACATTTCTTCGCCATCTCTTCCATCTCTTTATTGACGCGTTTAAAACGTTTCTAGATAAAAACGAAAAATGAAAGATCGATAAAATAAGTAGGCCTAGATCAAAACACCGATGCTGATAAAAGAAATCAAAATTTTGCCAATTTTCGGACGCTTGTATAATCTTTCGAATTACACGAATTACACACCATAAGCTTGTACACGTGTACCTATAAGAAGTTCGCTCAAGAAAAGAAGACCACATAATAAACATCTTCGACCACCAAAACGAACCACCTTCACACGTAGTTCGTTACCCAACTTTCGTAACATTGTAACTCACACGAGGCACACGATACAGTTGCTAAAGCTTAAAGATTAACATAAATACCCTCGGAAAATACACATGTAGCAATAAATATGGCACCATCCCATAATTCGGTAATGGCCGAGAATTACCGAATTCTTTCTACTTAAACCAGAGCACAGCGAATGCGTTATGTCAAAAAAATGTAAATTTCATCACAAATAATAATAATAAAAATCAACCTACGAGGAGTGTATATTGTATAGAAGACGTCGTATATAAGGAGGTAGGTCTTGGTAAAGGTTTAGGTACTATACAGGTACGGTACATCGTATCGTATCGTAGGTACAACGCGTGTACCGCACCGTATGGCCAAAAAGTACACACATTTTAAAAGCCGAGTCTAATTTGTAAATTACAATTTGTTCGCGTGATTTTCAAAGAGCTTACATTAAAACGAATCGTCTCTTTGGGCTATATCGTATTTGGTAAAAACAAGTTTCTAACACAAGTTTACATTTATCAGCGTGAGTTAAGAGTTCGAGCCGAGTATATTTCTCCATCGACAATGTTTTCCAGTTGTCTTACATCGTCTTCACTTGCCACAGTAACTCAATTGTTGCTTTCGTAATGCAGTATACCTACATTCATACGTCGTCGTCGGTTGTTCTCTATTTGTTTACGTTACAGATGTAAGGTAGGTAGGTAGGTAGGTAGTTAGATAGGTATATAAACTAAGTATAAAATTAAAATACACGTCGAAGCGAAATCTAAATGACATCGTTTTATAAAGTATATAATACTCGTCCAAAACAACAACAACAACAACAACAACATAAGTCTGATACAAAATCGTATCAACAAACATATTACAAATTAGCGAGTACCTTTTTTAGAAGATGATAACAATATAGATTTATTTTTAATACCAATACGTCTTGAACTACGAGAACGATTTTCCGATAAAATAAGGCTATATCTGTTCACCTCGACTACATATGGTATATTAAACAATACATTGATCTGATATCACTTCTACATAATACAGAACACTTGCCGCAAAATCAAGCCCATACGGTAACCTAAGGTTAGCTCTATTCGGCATATCATCTTTAATAAGGATAACCTATTGATCTCGCTTTCACTATCAAAGCATCAGCCGTCATTCAAAAGCCAAACAAACAATTATTATTTTTTTACATTCACTTTCAAAAAAAAAAATCTCGTACCAGCTGCTTCTTATTAATACGTAGGCATACATACGCCTCGTGTCTTATAAAGGTAAACGGGTGAAAAAAAAAATTCAAATTAAATTTTCGGATCTCTTTGTGCCACGTATTCGAGTCAAAAAAATACCTACCTACGTTCATAACTCCTACCATATCTTGGGTACTACCACAAAGAGATGCTAAAAAAAAATTATTTAGTAGGTACCTGCGCCTACCAAAAATATGATGAATCTATTAGAAAAAAAATCCACAGGATCGGTTATTTGAAAAATAAATATTACAATACGTTTGAGAGAAAAAAAAAACCTAATCCATTCTCTAATTTACGTCAACGTGCCAGTATATTTTTTAAATTACCATACACTTTGGTAATTATAGGATACACAACCCTTTAACTTACCAATACAATATTAAATTCTACCACCATTTGTGTACATTTGATAACTGTACATGTCGAAGTGAAAAAAAATTAAAAAAATCATTCAACCCTTTTCCATCACGTAATGATTGGTCTTTTGAGGTGATTTTTTTCCCCAACTAACGAAGAAAAAATAATTAATCATTTGATATAATTCTCGTCGAGCGTTATTTTTTTTTTGCTTCTTTCTATACCGAAGATATGGACGTGCCATAGATCTAGGCATCCGTCCACCTATACAAGCATTTCAACAGCAGCACGTGAATCATTATAGATGAAAAAATAATCACATGGCGTCCAATAAACGTATGTAATTTCATCACCGCACCCAAAATAATTCGGCATAGGTATTTGTCTGACTCGACTGATAGTTTGGGCGAAGCAAAAGAAAGGAAAAATAACCTCATCGTTGTTAATTTTTAGTACTGGGTACCAATCCCTGTAACCAGGGACCTTTTTATGGGAGGGAGGGAGGGAGGGGGAGGGTGGAAGCTAAAAATTTACCTACTCCAACTTACTTTAGTTTTTCCAATAAAAGTGCTTCGTACTAGCACCCATATTTTTTTGGGGAGAAGGTGATTAATTGAAAAATTGCTGACTAAATTTCAACAAAAACAGATAATTTTCCGAAATTCAAGCAATAGTGAAATTTTGCGAAGAAAAAATAGAGATAAATTGAATGATAGCGGAGTGAGGAAAAATTATGAAAAAAAAACGAAAATTTTAAAATTGAAAAATGTGTTTTGTAATTTTCAAAGACTACTGTGATCACGGGTGTGATAACTGTCGACTTTTAAGAGCGGTGGAGGACGAAAATTTTGCAACATTTTGAAGGTCAGGGGTGCGGAAATGAGTATTTTGACGTATTTTCAAAATCTCAATACTAAATTTGACTGTTTTTTCACCTGTAAAAATTAATTTAAACCGGAAAAATGTTGCTCTGGACCAAGGGCCATCCTCAAACACACCCCTTCCCTTAACGTTCTTCAGCATGTTTCATTCAAATTTTTAAATTACCAAACTCTTTAGGTACAATATAATGGAAAGAATACGAACGTGGAAAAATTTTCGGACAAAAAATTGATTTCTTCATAGTACGTAGAAAAGTGAGGGTTCTAGTTCCAAAAATCACATGTTTCAAAAACATATTTTTTCAGGAAACGCGAAAAACTGATTCCCAAGAATACTATGCATAAAATTTACCCGAAATTGTTTTAAACTGTAGTTTAAAAAATAAATCAAAATTATGTTTGTGAAAATTTTTTGTTTTCGACACCTCCCCCCTCCACCTCCTAGGGGCTTAGGACGCCGCTATGTGCTATCATCATAATAACATCGAAAATTTTGCGATAATTAGTTGTAATAATTTCAATGAGCTCCTTTCTAGATCGAAAGGTGTTCAATATCTTCCAAAAGGCGGATGGGGGGGTGAAATTTCTAAGCATCAGTTCCCCCGGATTTCCACTTGAAGTAATTTTCACGCTTTTGGAGTCTATTTCATAAAAATCGATCTCGTAGAACACAAATATCGTTGTACTTTCGAGATCAGATGACGAGCAGTGTCCCAAATTCGAAATTGAAAGATTCCACCTTGCAGTGTTTTTTTGCGAGACTCCAAAATCGTGAAAATTACTTCAAGTAGAAATCCGAGGGGATTGATGCCTTGCAGTTTCATCCTCCATCTCTCCCCCCCCCCTTCTAGGAGATATTCAATACATCTCAATCCAAAAAATTGTTAAATATCCTCCTCATTGATAGCACCAAATTTAGTAATTATATAACCTGTTGCCGGAGTTTGTTTTGTTTGAAATGCACCCGCCACTATTCTACCATCATACGTGATAAAGGGGCGAGGTGAGGGGTTACAATGCGGATAGAAGTTGAAAGCTGCCAAATTTCGAGTATATGTATTGTCTTTGTGATTTTGAACAACTTTTATTCTATCGAACATGGTCATATGTTGGTTAATTTTCATTTAAAGTAGAAATAATCGATTTTTAGGGTATTTTTGATGGATATTTTGTGAAATAGGGAGTAGGGGAGTGGTCTGATTGAAATTTTGCAAATAACACGAAATATTACTGATACTTCAAGGTACAAATTTTATTTGAAAAATTTTTCGGTACCGGCTACATGTGATGAGATAGCAGTCTTTTTTAAAAAGGGAGGTGGGTCATTGCGGGAGGAGGGGTCGGAAAAATAGGCAGCCAAGCTAAATTTGTTCTTTGGACATCTGAGAACAAGAATTAATCATAAAATTGTTTCTAAAATTTAGATCGCATGGATTTCTCTTCGCAACCATACTGAGATATCAATTTTGTAATGAACCGAAGACGAAAAAAAAATCCAATAGGTAGATAGTACCTAGATGCTTTGATTTCAAAATAAAAAATTCTATTTTGCACGCATGTATTTGGCATTATTATTCCAAAAAAGAAAGAAAGATAAAAATTGTAACGTATCTGGCTCGTCATGTTGCCAGAAAAGAAATCCAATTAGACTGATACGTAGAACCCTTTTTCATTCGATTAGAACCAAGTTCGCCCTCGCAACTTGGCAATTTGAAAAGGTGCGCTAAATAACGCCATAAAATTATCCTTAAAAAGAAGCGCGCCTTCAATATAGCCAAACCAAATATACATACAATCTTTCGAGGCTTATTAAACCGAATGAAAAAAAGAAGTATAAGACGAGGACCGAATAGAATACACATATAGGTACAAGACGAAAATAAAATAAATTATCCGGCGTAAAATATAAAAAATTCAGCCCGAAGGCAATATTTACACAAGTTTTCGTTACATCACCATCTCCAACGGTTAACGTCCAATTAAAAACTTCTAAACCTAAACTGGTTTCGTTTTGATTATAAGTACACGTACGAACGTACAAGACATGACTTTTTACCGGACCCAATACACTGCCGGTCGCGGCCCAGCCTCACAAAAAACAGTGTCAAATTTTTATATCGTCGCATAGCGATAAATTTACCATCTAATTTATTTCCTAATACCTAAATTTATATACGTTAGATTTATATTGGCGTTACTCGTGTCCTTCCAGTTTGCTCCATTCGCATGTATCTCTATGCTATGTTCAAAAAACAAAAATACACAAATTCTTACCCGCCTATTGCAACAAAATTTCAACCAAGAAGAGCTGACGATTTAAAAATTTATACGCCTTTAGGCTATCCGACTATAATAGGTATTTTTTTTTTCCTCTTTATCGAATACTAAAACTTCGAGTCTTCGTATCGTTTAATTTCGTGTATTATATACTTTCGATTTATACAAGATGAAAAAAAAAAAAAAAAAAAAAAACTATGTCGCACGCATACAAAATATTCTCTCTAGATCTAATAGCTCGCCTATCAAACATCCGGTTCCTCGTACATTTCTAATGCATATTTGTTTTTTTGTTGAGGGAAAAATTTAATTTAAACGTCCGAATAATACAACACGGTCGCGTTTGTTTGACGAAAAAAAAAAAAATAATAATATAATAACAAAACCTTTCTAATAACTCGCCAAATATGCTCGAATTGTTTCGTATACGATATAGATTTAGACAAGATAATTTGAATTAGTAAGAATTTCGGTATGCCCATGCACTTTGTATATATTATACAAAATAAGCTCTAATAAACGAGAAAAAAAAACTAACAACAAAACAAATTACAATAATTGAACAAAAACTATTTAACTGGCACGTGATTCTCATAACTAGGTCGAAATACTATTTAGTATATTTCCCAAGTGGTAATTGTACGACTACACTGTTAACCAATTTACTTAGCATCGAAATCGTATTCCTTATTGCCTTTTTTTTTAGCCATAAAAACCGAATTAATATCGCATAATTTTAATTTTTAACATAAATCACCTATTTAAAATTAGTTTTATGTTCAATTAACTCGAATTATAGAAATTAAAAAAAAAAAGAAAAAAAGAAAAAAAAAACATATCAACGCATCGTCGTCTTTATCGTCGTACTAATGATTATAATCAAAGAAGTATGGCTCATAGCTCAAGAGTGCAGAACTGGACTAACGTGGAATGCGAAATTTAGCACCAATCGAGTCGACCCGATCGTTAAAAAGCGGTACTTTTTTTTTCGACTGATAAATAATGTTTTTTTATCGAGTCGTAATTTTTTTTTTTTTTTTTTAAATATAAACCGAGAATTTATTTTGTCACCTTGAATGCCACTTATGTTAAACGATCTAGTCAATTAGAGGCTTCCGGTTTTTGTGCAGTTTTTTTTTTTTTTTTCAGTCACTGATATAAAATGAAATGAAAACAAAATTTTTCAAACATTTTTTCCTACGCTCAGTGTTGCCATTGCCATTATATCAACACTTGTGATCGTGTTATATTCGAGATTGGAATTTTGTGTGTAAAATAAATACTTATTTCGTATCTGAAATTTTGAATTTTTTGTATAAAATGGGTAGAATATGTCGAACGTAGAAATGATCGAGAGAAGTTTTGGATCGAGTGACAAGCCAAACCTCCAGTACCTTTATCTAGATTTTTCCCAGATCCTTATGGTAAAAATTTTATCATTTTTTTTCGTCATTAGCGTGGCAGGGTTCGTAAAAAATATTTCGAACTCGAGGGCAACATGCTAAAACTTTTTTGCCACTACAACGCTCTAGTAAAATGCATGTAGATGAAGAATGACGTCAAAGAAGCATACGATAAAAAATATGAGAAAATAATCGTAATCATTATCTGAAATTAAACTCGAATGTAATTTCTAATGAAGTATGAAACATCTTTAAAAGAAAAAATTAATATATTTTCTTACGTATATAACTTCGTGATTCATTTTTAACGTTTTTTTCGTTTCGTTCTAACGCCTTCCTTATCAGTTATGATTTCCACTATCATGAATTTGGTATTACTTGTTGGTTCTATTCTACGTACACAAAATTCGTGGTATTATGCTTAGGAGATATTAATTTTTTATCTAACGTAGGTATATGTAGATTAATCAGCAGAAATGTGGAATAGCTCATCTTTTTTCGTGAAAAATAACTTCCAAATTCAAGCAAATATATGACGATATGAAACATTCACCTTCATATCTGTTGAATTTTCCTGTATCGATTCAAACTACGATTCTGTTTTTTTTTTTAATGGATAAATTGAAAAAAAGAAATTAAATACGAATATTTAAGCACCAAATTTCATAATTCCAAAATAAAGAAAAAAGGTTAAAAAAATTAGGCTTGGGATAATATCTCCAGGGTATATTTCGTACATCATTATACTTACTTAATTAAGTAATAGGATAACATTATGGATGCTTTTATTAAATCATAAAAATGACTTACTCATTCCTAATTAGTCTTAATTAATTAATCACCACCATGGAAATCGGATAGTCACTTACCTGGAACAGAACAAAACAATAAATATTATCGATTAGTTCATATTAATAAGTAAATATAACATCAAATAATACAACAGAAATATTGGTTTTGATTTTTCGCTGTCAAATTTCCAAAAAAAAAAAAAAAAAACACACAAAATAATACATATTATTTTACTTAAGATGGATTGAGATGACTGAAGGGAGGGGGGAGGGGGTGAGTTCAAATGAACAAAATTTATTTTAAGATCCTACAAGGCTATTGAGACCACTCACGAACGTGTCAGATGTTTATTTTCAGGCTTGATACCGACCAAATTCACTCAAATTCGACCAGTGGGCCATGACTGACAGCGAATTAGATATACGTGCCCGCAGATGACCTTGTGTCAAAATTTAGTTACGTATAAATTTGGGGTAGGGAAGCAGGGTGTGTCTTATTATGCAAAAATAGGAATTTCAAAACGTTTACCCCCATCAATTTTTTCCTTTTACCCTTAAAACACCTTTTCGACCAAATCGAAGTACCTAAGTTTTTCAATTTTTGAGTTTTTTCAATAAAGAAAGACATCATCTTGTAAGGCACAAAAAATTAAATAAAAATAATGCTAATGATTGTTTGCGTAAGATCAAAATTGTAAGAGTTAAGAGAGATCAAAGATTACCAAAAATTTCCTCACTTCTTAAATAAGTTTGAGGGTGGGTAAGGAAGGGAACCAATTCTCCAATTTCGACCATTTTTGCTGAGAGGGCTCACTTTGAGTGGAAAATACACCACACAAAATTCAAGCCCTTTAACTCAAAGAAAAGGTGGGGTGATATTCATAATTATGTTTTTATCAAAAATCATCTTACTTGGAGAATCCCTAGTATCACCTTCCGTTCAGATGGGAGGGCTCAAAATATGTATGGTTTCTGTCCCAATCAAACTAAGTATTCCCAGTAAAAATATTTGAAATCGGTGAATTAGTTCTCTTCCTGGCCCATCCTTATGCTTATTTAAGAACTACATGTGTCGTGCTCCACAATAGAATACGTTCATTTCTTGAAAAAAACTCAAAAATTGAAAGACATTACTGGAAATTTTTTTAATTATAAGTGACTTGTAGGTCTAAGTTGGCACATTTGATCGAAGTACAGCTTAAAAGTATTTTCGGGGCAGAAGGAAAAAAATTAAGCATTTTGAAATTCGTACTTTCGCAAAATAAGAGACACCCTAAACGGGAGGGGAGGGGTGCTAGGAGCAAAAAATCAAAAAAATTATTCGTTTTTAAGCCAATTAGTGATCAATAAGAAACTATACAACATATTCAGGAATCATCCTCCTAAGTCAATTAGAAAGGGTGATGAGGGTGGGTGAGAGGGGAGGGGGTTGCCCCATTTTGACTTTTGACGAAGACACTTCTCAGTATAACTGTCTACTAAATTGAGCTAGAAGCTCGAAATTTGGCTTATAAATTCCGGAAACGTCGTAAAAGTATTTGCGACTACTTGCAGCCCCAAAAAAGTGATTTTTAGGGTAATTTATACAATTTTTTAAATTTGTTTCTCGCATAACACCGCCCATAATTAAACTGGAAGGCTGAAATTCGACGGGAAGATGTAGAAAGGAGTGTACATGCACCTTTTTACATAAGTATTTATCTATTCACTGTAAAATGAATCGCCTACCGCATGAATTATTCAACATACTTTGTAACTTGAATAATTCACGAAAATCAAGCTCGGTCAGAAAAGCAAAACAAAATGATAGGTCATTTTTTTTGTTGTAAAAATGATAAAAATTTCTCTCGAAGGATTGAAAACGAATAATATTTTTAATCATCGTAATTTCATCAAAATTTTAATATTAAAATTCAGCGACACGAATTCAAAAATTCAAGAAAACGTTGCGTGACGTGATTAATTTCATGCTTCAAAATACGTACGCTTTATGTATATGTAAAACATATTGCATAAGTTATCATTTTCGGTAAATGAGTAGGTACACGGTATATTAAATAGAAGGACTTTCGCTGCATACATAAAAGAAAAAAAAAAATTCATCCACATTACTACAAAATTACTCATAAACACCCATCACTTGTTAACCTCAGTTTCTCTCTGCTGGACCAAATGCAATATAATTCGACGTTACGTCCATAACGTTCTAAACCAATTACCCTTCTTATCAATGATTCAAATCTTCGTGCACTACAAGAATTAAAAAAAAAGCATCGTTAGCAAATTGAAAAAAAGTCGAAACCTTCTTCATTTCAAGTTCCTAAATCAATTGGGGGGGGGGGAGTTATGTGAGGAACAAATTCAACGAATTGGAAAAACCGACCAAAAAACCACATATTTGGGGGTATAAGAGGAGGTATGATGAGGTTGAAAAGTCGAGACCCCCAAAAAGGCACGCGCATACCCAATTTCAAGCTTCTAGCTCATTTTGATACGGTGATAGGGAAGGAACAGACCTTTTTTAAGCTCAAAAAAGGGGGAAAATACTCATATCTCCCCTCCTAATTGACTTAGGAGGTTGATTTTTGGATATTTTGTACATCTTTAGATTTTCTGTCGATTGACTCGAAGTAGAGCAATTTTTGCGTTTTTGGCTCCTCAACACCCCCTCTCCGAAAATTGGGTAAAACCGAATTTTGATCCAAGGTTATCTCCACTACTATATATCTAATCCTTTGCCAAACTGAGCCGATTGACTCAATTAGAGCGATTTTGGTCAGTACCGAGCCAAGTAAATGATTTTAATGTTTGGGGCAAAAAAAAAATAAAATAAAAATACACATCTGACATGGCCAAAAATTATCTTAATGGTCTTCTAGGATCCCGAAACGGATTTTGTTGGTATCCCCCCCCCCCCCGACGTTGGTCGATTAATTGTAATAGCATGCTTTTTATTGACAACAAGACACAGAAGATCAGGCTAAAAATTTGAAATCTGCTGAAAAATAATTTCACACACACGTCCGACTATCGCTTTTCAAATTCATACATACGTAATGCAGGTACCTAAATTCACAACCACAACCTCCCACATATATTTTTCACACTCTACAATAATAACTACGCTGTTACATTAGAGGAACCACTGTGCGGCGATATTATGTCTAAAATGAGACCTCCTCAATCACGATAATTAACAAGGTATACTCGTGGAAATCAGTCATCTTCGAATTTTAGCATTCACCAGATGCAGGAAAACAATACTCTACATCAGTTGATGATTCGGATCAGATCGTATCCATACAAAATGGGCTCACTTTACCACGCTTAGGGCTAACGAGAAGAAATTCCATCATCGATTTTTTAAACGTACATAATCTAGACCTAGACCGACTGATAAGAGAGCTGAGCTATTTAACATTCATTTAGCAGGTACATAAATATAATAGTATTATAAGATTGACTTACAGGTACACGGTATATATGGTATACAAACTGCAACGAGAAGAGAACAAAAAAGAGCCCATTAATTTGAAACGATTAAACCAGTTTTTTAATTGCGCAAACACGCGCGTCCGAATTACAACGTGAATTTCCGAACGGTGCGGCGGGCACCTGACATGGCTCAGCGGATCATCATCAAAATAAGCCAAGCCAAGCTGGGTGTCGATTTCCAGGGTTCGATGATTTTGCACCTATCTAGTTTTAGGTATACGCATATTATGCATAAATGTACGTGAACGTACTTAATTCCATATAATATACCACGACGAATAAATAACATTGTTTTAAACGGATATATATGTGTACGTACAGGTCGACGTGGACAATGGTAACCAAGCCGGCCACAGGTCAGATTAGCATCGAAGTCATCTGCGGAAAAAATAGCCCGCGCCTAAGTCGCGGCTACTATTTTTTTTTCACCCATCTCGCTCGTAAATACATAATTTAGAACAAAATTTCATCCTACGCGTGAATTCTTCGAAAAATCTATTTAATGGTTTTCGATTTCCACTCATATTCGACATCGTGTATACACGCTATCTGATTATTTAATCCCAATGTATCGGCTATTTAATTTAAAATACACACTATACGATATTAATACCGTACAGAAGACGAACTTTTTAAATGGCCGGTGCCCACGTTCGACGTATAATATAAAAAATAACCCATCAACTTTCAATCGTATATCGTCGTTTTCCACAAGTCGAAAAAAAAAATCATTTACCTCGATTCGCCGCCGTCATTACCCCAACACGTACGTATGTATAAATGATGTTTACTACATACACACGACTGCTACCACTATTAAATAAGTATCTACAATATTCATATACGGTAGCTGATAATAATCGGCGTAATCGAACGAGTTCCGCAAGGTAGGACGAATTTTTATATACATACTTCGTTAACGTCGGTCGTCGGTCGTCGTCTGCATCCGAATAGGGAAAAAAATTATATTACAAAAGATTATAAAAACACGTTTTTCTCTTCATTTTTTTTTTTTTTTTCCTACCCAACTTTACATATGCATATAGGTATATATACGTAGCTGTAATACCCGTTATAACGTCAATATCGTCGATAAAACAAAATATCTTGTAGGTTATGCTACCGCAACATTGAAAAATCACCAACGATCTCTGCCAGTCTTCATCATTTACCTTTTGTAAGTTATAAATGTGAGCGACGACCTAAAAAATAAAAAAAAAAAAAAAGAAGCCGAAACTAGCCATTAAAAAGGCCCTTATATGTATACCTCTTGGAATAGTATGTGGGCAAATAATTGAACGCTTCTGCATCCATCTATATATATATACATATATATATAAGCCATACACTGGTTAGCGTACGATTGTCTTTATTAAGTTTTACGTACATTTCACCCGATAGACCATCACCCATCACCCATAAGGTCATTTTACAATTCAAAAAAAAAGTTATAAATTTAACGTCAAAGAATTGGGTACGCATGTATGTGCTTGCGCATGTACATAGCTAATAAAAACTCATAGTGTTGTTAATATTCGTCAAAGTTTATTGTTTCGCACAAATACGGTTATATTACTCGGTTATTTAAATTTTCTACTTTTTCACACGGTAACACTGTTTTATTGCTATTTACTGTAAGGTCGTGGTATATGGATTGGATATGGGATTGGTAGATAGCTATTGGTGCATTTAACTTATTATTCTTCGTAGGTATTTCGCTTTTGCTATTGTTACCACGTAGATGATGGATATTTTTTTGAAG
The DNA here is from genome assembly GCA_900060175.1 of Ferrisia virgata. Classification (NCBI taxonomy): domain Eukaryota; kingdom Metazoa; phylum Arthropoda; class Insecta; order Hemiptera; family Pseudococcidae; genus Ferrisia; species Ferrisia virgata. Next base: position 29,309 of record FIZR01025243.1, on the reverse strand, counting down.
ATTTGAAGATTACATGGAAAAGAGATGGTATGTGAACAATAAAATCTGGCTAAGTAACAAATTTTCAAATAATCTAACCCGAATGCCGCTTTGATGAATGTTTCCTTTTTTGAAAATTCAAAGATATTCTCGATTAGAGTTAATTACTAAATCCTAAAATAACTTGGGAATTTGTTGATTAAGAATATCAAACTACAAGAAATGTAAAATTTTTCGTCATAATGTCGAAATAAATCAGATTATTATGGACTGCGGACCTACGGTGGGGGGAAGGGGGAGCAAGACAGGGAGAGTCTCAACAAAATCAGTTTTGTGATCTTAGAAGACCGTTAAAACCATTTCTGGCCATATTAGATAATTATTCTTTCCAATTCTTTACTTTTTTAAAATCTTTTCAACATTTTTTTTCAGTTGTAATTTTTTTATTTTATAAAACTTTTTTTTAATTTTTCAATTTTTTTATTTTATAAAATTATTCTTAATTTTTCAATTTTTTTATTTTATAAAATTATTCTTAATTTTTCAATTTTTTTATTTTATAAAATTATTCTTAATTTTTCAATTTTTTTATTTTATAAAATTATTCTTAATTTTTCAATTTTTTTATTTTATAAAATTATTCTTAATTTTTCAATTTTTTTATTTTATAAAATTATTTTTAATTTTTCAATTTTTTTGCTTTATTTGTTTTTTTAATTTTTTAATTTTGTTCCTTTATTCATTTTAAACATTTTTCAATTTTAAAAGTCTTATTTTTATTTTTTTAATTTTTTAATTTCTTTTATCTTTTTTATTTTTTTAATTTTCTAAATTTTTCTATATCTTTATTTTTTTTTAATTTGTTTTTTCTTTCTTAAAGCTATGTTCTGCAACCGAGACCAGAAGTGTATTGAAGGAATAGTTGTTTACGAGGTTTTAGTCTGGTTTTGGTCACAAAAGATAGTATATTTTGAATTTTTTGACCATCATCGGCAAATTTTTAATGTTTTTTAATTTTTTTTATTTGTTTATTAACATTGAAAGATGTTTAATAGCGCATTCTATAATCTACCATCATCAGTGACCCGTCAATAACTGACCATCAAAATCTGGACAGTCAAAATCCGGACAGTTGAGATTTTTTTTTATTTTGATGACTTGCATTTATATGACCTCAGCATTGATGGTCAACTATTCTGGGCTGTTGACATCTGAATTGTCAACAGTTGGATCATGTCTGACAAAAAAAGGTTGAATATTACGAACAAAATGTTGAGAAATTTTCAAAAGTCCTAATGATAAAAATAAATTACAAATTTGTTTTAAACCAATGTCACTTCTGATGAAATTTGGACTTCTATTGGAACCGGAGAAGTGATAACATGAAGAATTTTTGACATTTTCAACAATGAAAGATGTTTAAAAGGGCATTCTACAGAAATCCGTCAACCGTTGACCATCAACAGTGGACTGTCATCATTGGACTGACATCAGTGGACGGATTTTGATAACCTTAGTATTGATGGTCTACTGTTCTGGACTGTTAACATCTTGATCATCAACAGTTGGATTTTTTTTTTACAAAAAAGTTAAATGTTATGAAGGATTGATTTCATGATCTTCGGTTGAAATGTCGAGGAAAATTAAAGATATTTGAAGTTGACCCGTCCAGAGTGAACCTTGGCCCTAAATTTGAAATGTTGAGGTGAATTAAAGATGTTCAAAGTTCACCCATTAACAGTTGACCTTTATCTCAGATTGATTTTATGATTTTAAGTTGAAACGTTAAGACAAAATTAAAGAAAGTTGACCCATCAACAGTCGACCTTGACCTCGGATTGATTTTATGATGTTGAATTGAAATGTCATCATCAGCTGACCTATACACAGGCAGTGGCGTATTTACCAATAGGCAACATAGGCAATGCCTTTGGGCGCAACGCTTTTGGGGCGGCGAACGAAAAAAATTGAAAATTTTATAAAAATATCATCAAACAAGTCAAAACCAAAATAATAATCATAACCATCAACAAACAACAACAATCATGAGAGGGCGAATTTATTTCAACCACCTGCCAAGTTTTATTAATTTTATCGAGGAAAAAATTTAGGAGGGGGCGGCATCAAATTTGATTGCCTAAGGGCGCAAAAAAACCTAAATACGCCTCTGTACACAGGTGATCTTGACTCTGGATTAATTTCTTGATTTTAAGTTGAAATGCAGAGGAAAATTAGTTGACCTTATCCGAACTTACATTCTTTCGATGTTTACTCTTTACATGCAAAGAATACCAATTATTTTCTCAACATTCAAAATGACTTTCAAAATGTTGATAGTTCGGATATTGATGGTCAACTGTTGACAGTCTGGATCTTGATAATTCATTATTGAAGGTCAACCCTTCACAGTTCAAAGTTGACTATTTGCTATTGATAGTCAAGTGTTAACGGATTCGGACCAACAAGAGTTGACAGCTCACATCTTGATAGTGCGGGGTTAGTTTTGTAATGTTTTCAATTATTTTTTGATCTTTTTTATTTATTTCAACCAATTTTTGTACTTTTCACATAATTTTCACCCTTGAAAAGAGAAGTCATCAAAATGGCTGAACTTGAGATGACCTTTGGTCAAAATTCAGTCATATTCTAAATTTTAGGTAAGGGATGTGAGGAGCTAAAATTGAAAAAAATGTTTGTTTTTGAGCCAATCAAGAGATTCCAAAAATCAGCCTTCCACGTCCATCAGGAGGGGTAATACGATGCGTTTCTGCTCTTTTAACCTTGAAAAAAACCAGTTCTCCGCATATCTCCCCTTCAAATTGAACTAGGGGGCTGACATTTAAAATGTATATTTAGTAGAAGTCCTAGATGTGCTTTTTGGGCATTTTGACTTTTCAGCCCAATTATGCTTCCTTACAGCCTGAAAGAGTGGTTTTTTGAGCAGTTTTTATCATTCATCGAGTTTGTACTAACGATATTTTCCCTAAAAATTGATTTGAGAGGTTGACATTTGGCATTTACATTCGTTACGAATCCAAAATATGTTTTTTTTAAGTGGGGAGAAAGGGGGAAAGACTTTGTAGCCCACTTATTACGGTTTCATAGTTTTCGAAAAATGTGTTTTTAGATGGTTTTTACCAGTAGTTTTCGTGTTCGTTGTTCTTATAGCTTCCTTTTAAATTGGACCCGTAGAAGGGCCTTTTGTAATTTCTGACCGTACACTCCAAAATCATAACTCAGCTTAGTGTTCTAACATCTCACAAAAATAGGTAAGTATTAATACAATTTGCTATCGATTTATTGATGAATTCAGATCAGAAAGTAATATTCACTACTCTATTGATTTTTCTTTCTCATAGCACTCATCGAATTAGCGAAACTAATTCATAATTCGCTCATATCACAGCAGTTTAAATTACTCATTTGAAACATCCAAAGCAAAGAATCGAATTTCTGAAAACCGTTTGAAAATTGCACACCATACAATGTACGTTGAAGTTTTGAAATTAATGTTGGAAACACTCCAGCAAAGTTCAAGGTCTGGAAAAAGGCACTCGTATCATCCGTATAGTAAATAGTAGATACATCAACTGACGTAACACGATCATTACACGTATACATGTAGATTCTCTCAACATTATGTAGATTACAAATCAATCATAGGATAACTATTGAGAGCCACTAATCGTGTTGACTACTCCACAATACTGCATATAACAAGTTACATTACAATAGCCAAGTAGCAAACTTGGTAAGCGCTGGGGTTCGATAGCGATAGTCCCATTGCCATTGCCAGTACCAGTGCCAGTGCCAGTGCCAGCTACAGTCATCTATCTATCTATCGACGACGCTACGATGCATCGATGGTATTTTCTTTCAAATCTGATATGCTGCGCAAGAAGAGAGAAGCTAAGGTAGTAGATTCTCGGTGAATGTGAAATTTATGATAATGTTACAGATCAAAGTTCGTAATACCCACTGCGTCGGATCGCGTCCACTGAAGCATTAAAATACCATTAACATACAATGGCGAATCCGTGGGCAGCTATGTCGAAGACATCATTGTCCACCGTGGCTAAAGTAAAGCCTGCGCCTTTGCTGGTGCTCTCCGCGCGTTATAGGCTATATACATACGAACGAGTATACCGTTGCGTATGCTTATACATATTTTATTTTATGTATTACTGCACATCTTATACACGCTGAATTGGATTCTACGTCTTTGGCGACAAGAAAGAAGCACTAACTCGCGCGCCAGTGATCTGATCCAGTAAGTTACAATAGTGTGGCACGACATCCGTAATAACGGCCGTTATTATATATATATTTTATATATACGCCGTCATTCGATAAATTTACATACCGTATAGTGTATTCTGTATAGACCTACTACACACACACTGTACGCATACAATACATACCTATAACAAATGCACAAAATTGCACATAGGCGGAATACGACTCGACGTGCGCCTGTTTGTTTACATTTTATATCAAATACAAGAAACACCATTCAAAGAAGTGCAGACTTCTATAACAGACGACTGTGCAAAAATAGATAGGTTACAGGTAAGTAAGTACTTATATAATATATATAGACATCGCAAATGTGAACCAGCAAAATAAATATATTACTACACCTATTGTCGTATCTAGGGTTTCACGTTCCTCGAAACCTAAAACAATAAGGTGTTTTAAAATAAACCAACTTAAACTATTTTAAAACAAAAGACAAAAAAAACACCGCCTTGCCATTCTCATTGAGCCGAATTTTCATAAAAAGGCAGAACACAATTCGAATTGTCCACTCGTGGAATAAAAAAAAAAAAATCGCTCCGGGATATTTTTTCTTGAACAGTGATACAGATACGGGTAGGTATTGCCATGAATAGCTGAAACTCCCAAATGGCAAATTTAAGACCTACATCAAATCTACATACCAAATTTCATTTTCCTATTTCAATGTGAAGGGAAGATATGCGACGAACAAACTCAAAAGAAAAAAACGACCACAAAACCACATTTTTGGCGCTGTGAGGGGGTGTAATGATGCTGAAGAGTCGAAACCTCCAAAAAAGGATATCTAGAACCTGTACTAAATCTTCATACAAAATTTCAACTTCCTAGTTTAATTTGAAGCAGAGATATGCAAAGAACAAACCTAAACAATAAGAAAAACCTATCGAAAAACTACTTTTTTGGAGCTTGAAGAAGGTGCAAAGAGGTTGAATATCGAAACTGCCAAAAAGTAAACGTAGAACCTGAATTAAACTAAACTCGCATACAAATTTCAAATTTCCTTGCTCAATTTGTTCGGGAGATAATGCGAAGAACAAACTCAAAAAATAAGAAAAGCCTATCAAAAAGCCACATTTTTAGGGCTGTAGGGAGGAGGAGGTGCGCAATGAGTATGAAAAGTAGAAACCTCCAAATGGAACATTTATAGTCTCTTTGGAAGGGAGGAAGGAGAGAAATAGCCTATTCCTAATTGACCTAGAAGGCTGATTTTTGTATATGCCGTACAACTTTGGATTCTCCACCAACTGATTCAAAAAGAAACTATTTTTGTTATCTTTTCTTTTAGCATACCTTCCTCCAAATTTGGACATGAGTGAAATTTGGCTCAAGACCCCCCCCCCCTCACGCAGTTATACCCAATCTACCCCCAAATTGAACCTATATCGGAATTTTTCAGCTTAATTTGAATCGAATGACAGCGGAAAACAGCCAATTTCCAAGGTGAAAAAGTGGAAAACCTCTCATATCTCTGCTCCTAATTGACCTGGAAGGCTGATTTTTGGATATGTTATGCAACTTTGAATTCTCCATCAATTGGTTCAAAAAGAAACAATTTTTGCGATTTATTTCTTTCAGCACCTCCTCCTCCAAATTTGGATTTGACTGAAATTTGAGCCAAGATCATCCCCACTTCGTTACATCAAATCCGTCCTCAAATTGAACCTATTGACTGAATTGGAACTCTAATCGGTACATCTATGGTCCGTATCAAGTCTACGTGCTAAATTTCAACTTCCTAGCTCAATTTGGAAGCGAGGTGGGGGGAGGAACAGACCTTTTTCAAGGTAAAAAAACAAGGGGGAAACCGTTATATCTCCTCTCTTAATTGACCTAGGAAACTGATTTTTTGATACGTTGTGCAACTTTGGATCTGTATCGATTTGCTCGAGAAGTAATATTTTTTTCAATTTTAGCCTCTCAGCGTCTCTTCCCCTAAATTTAGGCATTACTGGATTTCGACCTGAGATTAAGTCCACTCTGGAATATCAAATCCGCCGCCAATCTAAGTCAATTTTTCAAATTTGATCGATTTTGGTGAGTATCGAGCTGAGAAAATTATTTTTATTGGAGGGGGGGGGGGGTATAATAAATAAACAAGAATAAATGTCTGCATACTAAATCTGAATCTTCTCGTTCAATTCGGAGGGGATAACAGGGGAAAAATAACGCATTTCGAAGATCAAAAAGGGGAAAACCTCTCATATTTCCGCTCCTAATTGACCTAGGAGGCTGATTTTTGAATACGCCATACAAATTTAGATTCTGTATGGATTGGCTCAAAAAGAAAAGTTATGTGATTTTTGCCTGTCAGCACCCTTTCCTCTGAATTTGGACCACACTGAATTAAAAAACCATATATTTCTTGCTTTTCTTGTCACCGTTACATGAATAGCTACCATTTCCTTTCCCCCCTTGTCACCAAGCTCGTTATCAAATTTCAATTCTGTAATTAAGACAGAGTGAATTTGCCATAAAACTGAACCTGTTGACCGAACTGGAATTCCAAAAGGTACATCGATGGTCCCTACCAAGTCTACATACTAAAAAATTTAAATTAGTTCAATTTGGAAGGGATGATAGGGAAAAAACAGCTTATTTTAAAGGTCAAAAAGGAGGAAATTCCTTAGATTTGCGCACCAAATCGACACAGAAGGCTGATTTTTGGGTATGCTGTGTACACCTAGGGATTCTGTATCGATTGTCTCAAAAAAAGAACAATTTGTTGGATTTTCACCCCTCAGCACACTCTTCCTCCAAATTTGGGCATGACTAAATTTTGACCAAACGTCATCCCCGCTCATGTATATCCAATTCACCCTCGAACTGAGCCTATTATCCGAATTGGAGTAATTTTTATCAGTTTCGAGCGAATTGAATAATTTTAGTGGTGGTGGTGGGGGGGGGGTAAAATAAATATCTGACACGGCCAAAAATGGTCTCGATGGTCTATTAGGATTCCAAAACGGATTTCGTTGATACCCCTTCCTCATCATCCTACACAGATCGATAGACCTCGTAATACTCTGGTTTTCATTCACAACATGATATCGAAAATCAGGCTAAAAATTCATTAAATAAACGTTTGTTTGTTGATAAACGACAAAACCTCACTACTCCTACAATATGTTACTTGGTACAAATGAATACATCATTTTATGCATATCTTATTACCATGTCCACGTATTCAGCTGAAGTGCCTATGTTATAGTAAAGAGTCTTTTCAGTACAGTTCGCAGTTGCTCGTAAGTATATAATAAGTAGTAGGCACTAGGTAGGTAGTATGTATCTATAATGTACACATCGAACCATTAAAATTGCGTTTGAACATGAAAAGACAACGCGTGTTCGCCTTTATGTTGTCGTTTTAGCTTATCCACAATTGGCCGGTATGATACATACGTTACCGAACACCGAGCATGGCAAAGTAACCAGCAGCGGTAATAGCTTACACGTATTTAATGTAAATTTTTACATCCAAATCCAGTTTATCCGATTTACATTTATCGGTCGGCGATTAGTTCGACTTCTACAGCGATACTATACAGCGTTTTACTCCCCTTTATACGTATTATATGTAATGTATGTAACTATGTATATAACTTATGAAGGTATTTGTATTTATCTATAACGTAAACGTAGGCATGTGTATCTGGTATATGCAACATGTGCTCAGTACGCTATCATTTCAGTCTGCGTGTTACATTTAATGATGTTGCGAATAAAATAAGAATAAGAACAGAGGAGAAGAAGAAGAAGAAGTAGTAGTAGTACGAGTAGTAGAAAAAAAACCTATGTACACGAAACAACAACAACAACAACAACCAATTGCGACGCTGAGCATGATCTCGACACAGCAGCAAGTACGATCCACGTCGGTCGTCTCGTATCACGTGCAAAAGACGCAAATTTATTCAAATATCAAAATACTATAGTATCATGTACGTATGTAGATATGATATGGAGTAAGTATACTATAAGCATGTACATTGATGGCGAAATGGTTCCAGGCATGATGTAACTAACCGTTCTATCTATCATCTATTTTATAATACAAATCAAGCCTATATCGTTTATAATATATATCGCATAACTATATAGATATTCTACAAAGGTACCTATCTATACGCACGTATAGATATGTGTTATACGTACCCCGATATACATACATACCTATTACCTATACTACTGGTATTTCAATACAACTGACACGAGCGGTCAGCTTAGACAGCAAAAATAAGTTCACGAACTTTTTGCACGAAACCCATATAAGTAGGTATACGCCATACGCATTATACCATAACCGCAGTCCATTATCTAACTTTTTATGTAAATTCAGCAATCGTTTTGATAAAATTATTATAAACCCTGTTTTTCCATAGCTCGTACAATGATCATGATAAACACGAAAGAAAAACTGTATAACGATCGATTATCAATTCGAGCTGAGAATTTCGCACACTGAATATCAGCATAGGATGAATCTGATGAAAAATATAATTTTATAATACCTTACAGGGATTCTTCAAGGGAAGTAAATACTACTCCGTTAAAATAGGGGAAAGGGAGAGTCAAAAATGAGTCATTGTGGAATAAGTATACTTCATAGACGATCAGTTTCAAAATGTTGAACAGCAGTAGTGGTATAAAATCATTTCTTGTTGACATTGATGACGATTCTGAGGCAGTAGAGTAACTAGAATAAATTATCGTACGAAAATAATTTTGCAAAAATTGCTTTTAGAAATAGAAGAGAAAAAAGCATTGCTTCACGATGCTTTTTAAACCTGATTTACGTGAGATATTAAAATCAGGAAAATTACAAATGCTTTTTTCCTAATCAGTATTAGGAGTAGAAAAGTTTCAATGAAGCTAAAAAGTAGAAACCCCTAAAAGACACTTCTAGGAACCCTACTGAATGTACATACCAAATTTCAACTTCCTAGCTCAATTTAAAGGGGAGTTATGCGACGAAAAAACTCAAAAAATTAGAAAAAAAAAACATATTTTTGGGGCTGTGAGAGGGTACAATGAAGCTAAAAAGTCTAGACAGACAAAAAGCACATCTACGGCTCCTATTGAATGTACATAACAAATTTCAACTTCTTAGCTGAATTTGGAGGAGAATTATGCGAGGAAAAAACTCAAAAAATAAGAAAACCCGACCAAAGAACTACATTCTTCAAATTTAAACTTCCTAACTCAATTCGGTGGAGAGATAAGGGAGGAACAGTACCTTTTCAAGATTGATAACGGGAAAACTCCTTATATCTCCCCTCCTAATTTACCTACGAAGTTGATTTTTGGCTATGTTGCACAGCTTTGGATCTTCTTTCAATTGGCTTAATTGCAGACAATTTTTGCATTTTTGGCTCCTCAGTACCCCCTCCCCCAAATTTGGACATACCTGAATTTTGACCCAAGGTCATTCCCACTCATGTACATCTAATTTTCCGTCAAACTGAGCCGATTGACCGAATTGGAACGATTTTGGTCGGTATCGAGCAGAGCAAGTAATTTTAGTATTTCGAGAGGAGGGGGGGAGGTAAATGAAATTAATATCTCACATAGGTAAAAATGGTCGTAATGGGCTTCTAGGACCTCCAGAACGGATTACGTTGATATTCCCCCTCCTCTCATCCGTCCTAGGTCGATAGATTGTAATATTCTTATTTTCATTGACAATATGACATAGAAAACCAGGCTTATACCGATCAAGTAAAATGAAAGCGCAAATATTACGAAATTATCGAGAGTAATGGACCAAAAAAAGTCATTTTAGTGCATTTCGAACTTCGATTGCCAAAGTTTCGAGCACAGAAAAATCCTTATATCTGGCTGTACTCTTCAGGTTAACATAGGAAAAATGATGGAGGGAAGAAGAGAGGATAGGGGAAATAATTTTTTTAGTAAAAAATTTTTCTTCAATGAGATAAAATTTTCTCCAACGATAGAATGAAAAAAATATTTTTCTGACGTGGATACGTGTTACGAGTTGTTTGGGAGGAGGAGAGAGGGACTCGATGATTTTGGGTTGAATTTCCCAATGAATTTCAAGAAATGGAGTTGTAAATCATCTATTACAATATTTGAATTGAGCGAACATAAAGGGCAATTGTTGATATTCTCGGAAATATACAGGAAAATAATTACAATATCAATGCTAAAATTCTTATAAAAAGCAGAAGAAAATAGCAATCACATATACGTATATATTTATTTCAATTCGGATAATTTTTTGAAAATTTCAATTTTAGATAAGAAATTTTTCGAATACCTGAATTTCACGTTGAATATTTTATGAGAAAAGCGAGAAAAAAAACCATTCTAAACCATAATTTACCTATTTTATTTGACGACTTGTCGATGAAAATATGAAGTCAACACGACTGAGCTGAAAAATCTACACTTTCGTATTGTTACCTAATTTTCATTGCTCGTTAAAACCAGCCTTCAACTTGGCACAATTGTGGAGAATTAAATATTCTCGGAACCTTTTTCCTACAAAAAGTTTATTACCATAAGTAAAATAATCAGCAGAAAAATCGGGAAAAATATTAATTTTCCAGCAAACTCCATGTTGTGGATTTTTTTTTTTTTTTTGTAAAATATTAATCATCGTTCGACTCGGGGCCGCACTTCTTTCCATTTCTAAAAAGCTAATTTACTCTATATCTTTCCTATATCCAGCATTGAATAAACGTCCATTTGCTTGTATTTTGTGCTGACGTCAGTACCTAGCTCGTCGAAAAGACTGCTCCGCAATCAGTAGAAAATTCTCCACCGACTAAATCAACTTTTCATATTAATTTTTTTCTTCAATACGACCAAATAAACTTCCAATCTTATTGTTCGAACACTTCGACAAAAGTTCGCGTAGTAGGAAGGAATACAGTACAAGATGAAAACAAAAACGAAAAAATAATAACAGACTAAAAATAAAAAAAAAAAAACGAAAACAAAAAAACAACATCGTCGATCGTCGAGAATTCTTTTTAGTTCAGTTCAACCATCAAATAACCATCACACATCAATAATACCGAAAAGGAAAGAAAGAGAGAAAAAAAAACACAACACAACATAGGTAGATGGGTAGGTCTAGGTAGTGGATAGGTAAGGTACTACAAAAAAGCAAAGCAACATCACAATCATACACACGATGGATATTAAAAGAAATTCAATTTCGAGGGAATGCTTTTGTAGCTTTGTTTTTGTATATGAAATAACATTATTAAATTGTTAGATATCCCAACCCCATGGGTACGTTCATTGTGTGAATTACAAATATATAACTAGAAAATACATACACACCACAGCGAGCGAGCACTGCAAGAACAATACGATCGTATTTATTAATCTACTGGCTCTCAACCATATCACGAGAACTGGTTTCTTCTACACATAATATATCTATCCAGTGTACATGCTACATACATAACAATTGGAAAAAAATTACACCATTTACGTAGGTACATTTGAAATTCGATTTTGATTTTTATTTATGCAACATAGTTGAGGCTATACGACGCGACGAGTATATTAGAAGCTCGACATGAAAATGACAAATTTACACCTCCTGATTACACGCTATACTGGTTTCAATTTCGTTTCATATAAAGTACTGTATCGAACTAGAGGCGGTACCTAGACCTACCCTTGTTGGTAAATACGCGGTACATTGCAAGGGTTGAAAGTAAATCAGATACGACAAAGAGATTTTCTGTATTCAGAATGTTAAACAGCTGTCTTGATACGGTTTTTTTTATTTTATTTTTTATTTAAAGCAACGTCGCCGAAACGCTCATTACACGCAGAATCGAAAATATACTATACATACGTATCGTATATTTATCCTCTGAAGTCGAAAAATGCCTTCATTGCTTATCGCCTTCTTTAGCCTGATTTTCTATGTCACATTGTCAATGAAAATCAGGCTTTTATGGTGTACCGACCTATGCCAGATGAGGAGGGGATATCAAAAAAAATTTGTTTTGGGGTCCTGCAACTCCATTAAGATCATTTTTAGCGATGTCAGATATTAATTTTTAATTTTTTTTCATTACCCTCTTCCTAGAACTAAAATCATTTACTCAGCTCAATACTAACCAAAATCACTCTAATTAGGTCAGTAGGATTAGATACATATGAGTGGGGACGACCTTTGACCAAAATTCAGTTATGCCCAAATGTTGGGAAGGGGACGCTGAGGGACCAAAATCGCGGAGAATGGTGCTCTTTGAACCGATCGATGACCAATCCAAAGTTGCATAACATGAACCAAAATCAGCCTCCTATGTGAATTAGGAGGCGAAGTATGGGGTACAGTGTCCCAGAAAAGGTTGAATTTGAAATTCCAGAACGCATACCCTCAACATTTTTTCGTTTTACTCCGACAACATATTTGAGCTTTGTTAAGAGCAAATTGAAGCACATTTACCCGAGCCGACATGCCCTCAAAATCACGCCATGAGTCACGGTATTCACAGAATTTTTAAAGTGCTGTATCTCGTTTAGCTTTTGATTTGCATGAAATATGTATAGAATCTTTTTTAATCTGCACAAAAAGATGTACAAAAAAGCTCATATACAATTTTTGCCTACGTGAAAAAATGAAGGCGCTACAATACTCTGAAATTTAGGAAAAAGTGCCAATTTTATGGAAATTTTGGAATGCCATAACTCTTTTAATTTATAGTTTAGATATAATACGTATAGACCCTTTCTTATTCTGCACAAAAATATCTACAAAAAGGCTCATATATAATTTTTGCCTAAGTGAAAAATTGAAGGCGCTACAATACTCTGAAGTTTAGGAAAAAGTGTCAATTTTATAGAAACTTTGGAATGCCATAACTTTTTTTATTTTTAGTTTGGATATAATACTTATAGACCCTTTTTTGCTGTGCATAAAAAGATGTACAAAAAAGCTCAAATATAATTTTTGCCTACGTGAAAAATTGAAGGTGTTACAATACTCTGAAATTTGAGAAAAAAGGCCGATTTTACGGAAATTTTAAAATGTCATAACTCTTTTAATTTTTAGTTTAGATAGAATATGTACAGACCCTTTCTTGTTCTACATAAAAAGATCTACAAAAAGGGTCGTACACAATTTTTGCCTAAGTGGAAAACAGAAGGCGTAGCATAGGTTGAAACATAGAAAAATCATGGAGGGAAATTTTTTCTCTCAATGCATGTTAAATTAAAACAGTTTAATTTGAAAGCATACTTATGTTAATCCTATCACCCAAAATCATGAAGATACGAAATACATAGTAAGTGAAAGGTTTATCTTGTTAGTGATTCAAATTATTAAAAGACAGGGACAAAATTACCTGAAATCATCAAGTTCTGGGTGTGTTATTTCATAACATTCCCGAGGTTAAATTGAGTTTAAATGAAGGTGCTCGTTTGGTTATTCGCAAATATGTCATTTTTTGAGAAGAAGCACATATTCTCACAAAAGTATTTCCTAATTGTGCCAAAAAATTGATGGAATTGTGTCAGGTATACAGTGAGCTGCAGATAATTGCTCATAAAACCAAAGATGTATAATAAAAATTTATGACTTGTGTACTTTGCGTTAAAATGTTGATATGGATGTAAATTTAAAAATAGAACAAATTTTTAAATAACTAAAATCAAAAAATAACAAAGACTGAATAATAATTCAAAAATAAAAAAATTAAACAAAAAATAATGAAAAAATTGAAAAATAAAAAAGTTCTTGATTAAAAACTCGCGGTAATAGATGATTATGAATGATTTTCGCATTTTATATTGAAATATTGACATGGATATTTTACATACCCATGATCTTGAATTTTTCCCTGAAAGGGAAAAGTGTTTAAATTTTTTTCGTAGGGTTTTCTTATTTTCTAAACTTGTACCTCGTATACCCACCCACCCCACCATTGGGTCGAGAATTTCAAATTTAGTACGTCGATTTAGTATAAGTCCTAAAATAATTAAAATATTTCACAAAAATTAGGCTGAAAAAGCATCACGAAGCGATGCCTTTTTTTTTTTAAAGGGTAAAATTACGGATAAACGTTGGCTTTCTTTTTCTTTTTTTCAAACTATACATCTTCCTTTCTCTCTCTTACCGCCATCTCTAGTTCCAATTTCTTTTCGGTAGCTTTAGTATAGCGAAAAATTGATAAATATTTACCAAAAAAACGGTATAGGTACCTCTAAGTATATAGACAGCTATTCTATGGTGGTTTTTTGCGCAAATGTTTTCTTTTTGTTTGTTTGCATTTAATTTAAAAGCGAACAGATAAAATGCACACAATCGTAGATATTCATATGGCATGTTGATTCGTCTCTTTGGGAATCAACCATCAAATAAAATAACAAACGAGTTCATTCGTTCGATTATACGTATACCTACAACTACATACATTACCAGGCTTACCAACATACGCAAACTCTTCACTCTTGCCTTGTAAACATTGCGGTGTATATGTACGAGATACCTTGTAAAAGCCTACACGAGTATAACACGAAAAAAAAAAAAAAAACACCACGTTCATTTCAATGCGGAATATCGGTCTCTCATCAAATTAGGGAGTACCGATTACCGTATTATACGCAATGCGAAGGAAAACAGTACCGCTAACACGTCCGTCGTTTATAAATCTTGGAATTTATTAATAAGCCCGTTAAAAATAGATTACAAGCACGAAAAAAAAAGTAAAAATTATTACGCGTCGATCCGCCTTTAATACTAAACTTTTTAAACGCGTTGATTTTGCGATTGGACGTACGGTTCGCGCGAGCGCGAAGGTGTTAGATGTCCGAAGGTTAAAAACTACGTTTCTGTGAATTGATCTAATCAAAGTATTAGAAATAGTGTGTGTGTATGTGTGTGTGTGTGTGAGAGAGAGAGAGAGAGAGAAAAGCATATACCTAGATGTAGATGCTGGAGAATACTTACTACATACAAGTAGGTAAGTATACGAAAACTCTTCTCCCTGTAACGTTAATCAGAATTGTTATGCAGGTAAAGGAGAAATAGACGTCCCGTCCGGTGTGGAGTATAATTTGTATTAACAAGTCGTGTATATGGCTCAAGGCTAATTGTCTTCTTTCTTTCTTATATTTTTTTTACTATTTTTTTTTCTTATTTATTATGCTTTACACGTTGTTGAGATTAATTTCATATATTTCACGTAGGTACACGTTGCTGTTGTTGTTGTTGTTGTTGTTGGAAGTTGAACGATCCTTATCCCGTAATACTAGGTACGGATAATATTTGATACAAATAAAACACCGGGTATTTATGCGAGCCAGCTATCAACATACAAATTGTATAATAACGTCGCGCAATATTGTTGAAAATTAGAAGCCGAAACGATCATAAAGATTTCTTTCTTTCTTTTCGTTTTTTTTTTTTGTTGCTGTTGTTGTTGTTGTTGTTGTTGTGTTGTAGCTGTTCACCAACCGACGAAATCTTACTCGGAGGTCTTCTATGTAGTGGCTCGCCAACGCATATTATTTCAAGTATAAACCGTAGTAATTCATCTTAAACCTTCCATTCAGCAGGACAGCTGAAATTAAATCCAATTTCATGCTAAACTATTCAAAAATCTCACCATATAGTACATACAATGTTATGGTACTCAAGGTATACCTTATAAGTTGCATTTCAATGCAAACCGAGAAACTGCGATCGTTTTCTATTGTCCTGTTGAGATATAATAATAGGAGCGAGAATGAATCTACGTAAGTACTCTCTTTTCACCTAGCTAAATTCAAAATAAACTGGTTTCCCTATTTCGAGATTTGAAATCATCTTCGAACAATAAGTAGGTATGCAGATACATGTACATTACAGTAAAAAGAAAGTCAATATTTGAAATAGAATCGTATAAGCATAAACAAGTAATTAAATAGCCCCCCCCCCTCCCTATGAACATTTCGGCGATGAGAAAAAAAAAACATTCATAAGTGCAAAGAATAAATTCCATAATCATTCTGGATGTTCCGAGATCCGAGAAAATTGCAAGAGAGGAGCGAAAAAAAAACTATAAAATAACCCTATTTTTTTTACTTTTATTGGCACTGAATGATGAAAAATTGTTTTCGAGCTTTTGGCGTTCAAAACTGTCAAGATGGGATGAATTCACTTCCTTAAATGCGTAATTTATTCTAAGGGTTTGATTGGGGTCCCACTGTTACATTGGGATGGAAAATTTTATCCTTGGAATAAATTGGGGACCTTTCCAAGAGTTGGAAAAGTAATGTTGTTATCCCTGGGTGCGATCTTTTTACAGGAAAGGGAGTTGAAAATTCATTTTTTTCAAAATATCTCGACCCCTATCGGTCCTATATGAAAAATAGTTCAGTGCAAAATTAAAGAGCATCAAATTTCCTATAAAAAAAGTCATTATAATATTTTTACGAGGAGTGATAGGTATTGAGATAGGGTGAGCAAAACACTATGACTATTTACGTGATTTTATAATAAAATCGATATTTTTTTGCAAAAATATTAATTTGTATGGCTTGTAAACAAAAAATACCCCGATAAAACTTGAAAAGCATCAAATTTGCTACATAAAAGTTGAGTTTTCAGGGGGTTTTGCTTAATCGCCCATCGTAGGGTAGAAGAAAGAATAGATAAATCGAGCAATTCGCTGCCTTTTCGAATTCAAAAGCATTAAAATCATTCTAAAATCTGATTTTTTTATGTCATATTGTCAAAGAAAATAAAACTGCTATAGATACTCAAACATCAAGATGCCTCTCCGCAGGTTACAGCGGAAAGGGGAGTACAGAAAATTTTTGTAAATAGTTACTCACCTAATTCCCATCAGAAAGCGTTGATATTTGGCACAAAAATTACTTTTTTTTAGCTTTCAAAATGGATTTTACATGCAACACTTTTTAAAATTTTTCCTGCAATCTGATTGGTTGAAATTTTCATGAGGTATGACGGAAATCCATTGATTAGCTGATGTGAGATCAGATAGTTTACAATTGTTGTTGTTATTTGTTGATAAAAATATTATCAACTTTCATTGGTTGAGATCAGTTGAAGTCCTATACATACATGCTGAGGTTTTTGACTTCTTAGCCCCATTGTACTCCTTTACAAGTAGAAAAAATTAATTTTTCGTTACGTTAAATTCAGTTGTAACTGTCCATGAATCTTGTTTCACGCAAAGATTCGAACGACAATCCACTTTCAAACGCGTATGACGTATATGGCCAAACTCGCGTTGGTGACCAACCAAAAAACAACGTTAGATATACATTGGTTGCGTATAGTTAAAACTGTACTATTTTTAATTGATTTTTTTAATCAAGAAATTGGAAAATGTTAATAATGTCTTTATTAGAATAAGTAACTTCACACTTTCACCTTTCTTTTAAGATATTTACTTTGAAAATTTGTGAATTCCTTCATAAACTGTAGCATTATTAGTTTAATCCATTTCTTGAAACAATGAAGAGGCTGCCAATTTTTCAATCTCATTTTTTATTAAAAAATTCAAAAACATTAACCACGCGATCGTTATACTAAGAAATTTCCCACTTTAAGCATCCTTTAGGATATTAAACTTGAAAATTCATTAACTCTAACGTAAACTGTTGCTTTATCATTTACGATGGAGTACTGACCTCTCAGATCTTGGTCTGAAAATTTACATCTTGAGGTGTATGGAAAAATGTTATACATAAGTTATGATTTCATAGATGGTTTTTTTGACCCCATTTTTCTAACGTTAACGATCACGGGCTTCATCTAGCGTTGTAAGATCGTACTACGGATTTATATAACTGCACTTTAAGATGTATGAAAATGTGTTAAGCATGAGGTATGATTTTATGGATTGTTTTTACACGATGATAAAATTCAAGAATTAATAATGCAATAACTTTTGAAGGAATAGCCGAATTAGAAAGGTAGATGAGTCAAGAGAAAGGTTTTTAAATGTACTTTTCACTCCAGGCATGCCCTTGTTTCACATTTTTCATTTTCATCCAGAAAAATCAGCTTGAAAAAATAGCATCTTTAAGCCCAAGAGAAATACATTTATTTAAGGTTGTTTCATTTACCTTCGGGTACCAGCAACTTTTATCTCAGTTTTTCACTTCCATATTCATCGTTCGCACACTCTCGTTCGAATTTGGTCAGGTGCGTTTTGAGAAGATTTCATTAGATATTTAAAATTCACCATCAAAAGAATATAAATCGACTAGAAACTTCTCCAAAGAGGCCATCACTGTAATAATTTTCAAATAATTTAAAAGTTTTTGAAATTGACGAATATAAACTTTTGATCTAATACAGACTTATTTCGAGTTTAAATTTACAAACTGCTTTGAAATTACGAATATCCCACCAGGACGCAACGAAACGTGCAGGGGAGAAATCAGCTTATTATTTCATATTGCACAACGCAACGAAAAATCCTCATTTACTCCGGTTAAATTACAGTCCAGTGAACTCGAGCACAGTAGGCCAATATACAAAGAATAGAAAACTAGTATCATGGTCACGCTTATCTTTGCAGCACCCTCGTACGAGCCAGAAAAAAAAATCACACATATAGCTAGGTATCTATAATACCTTGTACAACTATACAGAATACAAACCACGAGTACCGACAACATCAACAACAACAACAACTTGTACATAGAAAACCTCATTCATATTTCACTCGCTTACTTCCCCACATCAATTTTTAATCACGTCATAAGTAAAACCCCTTTTAACCCCGCTAGCGTCCGGCACCCGAGATCGTTTCTCTTGAGAGAAGCGTGTCGAGCAACATCACAATGGTCGATCGTTTTCAACACTTCCATCTCTGGCAAGTTCTCGTGTATCGGGAGATTGTTGATGATGCGGTAGCCAGAGCCAGTATACTTTTGTGTAAAAGAAACCCGAAAAGCATCTCGAGTTGACGTATAAATAAAGGCGCTTCATTAACCATAATGTTTAGATTGCCCAAATGGTAGATAGGTACTAGTTAGATAGGTAGTGGGGGTACAAGTACCTACAGCTAGGACGTATTTTATACCTTCGTAGTATAGTGCTTGGTGCTTGGTTGTACATATGTAATGTAAAGGTTCATAGCACGTTTATATCCAAAAGCCTATTTACCGACATTTCGTCATTCGCGTTTAACAAACACTAACGAGGGCCATTTTTTTTTTCCATAAACAACGTTGCATATACCTACATTTATAACAAGCGGTGGCTTTCAATACACGTTTCAAAGCTGTGTATTGTTACCGTATACGTTTCCATTTTTTCCCCTCTATGTCTCTCTGTTTCTCTCTCTCTCTCTCTCTCTGTTTCTCTACATGAAACCGTCTTGTTTCTTGTTAACAACTATCCCTGTGGCAATGTAAAAAGCAACATAAAAGATGCTGTTTACCGCTGCTGCCATACATATCGGCGTATCGCGTGATAAGCAGGTAGCAGATTCCCATCAGCGGTCTTCCACCGGTTTAAGATTCCATCAGTTGAGCGCAATATTGCGTACACGTTTTAATCGGTTCAGTGGTCGGTAAATCAGATTCTACGATGCTGGCAAGTGGCTCGGCTATGGCTGGTGCGGTGTACTATGTGCATGTGCCAACTCGTTCTCTCGTTCTGTACCAACGTATTCTTCCGCTTATGCCTACATACTTCCCATAGAATATGTAGGTATAGGTACCAGATACATCTACATATACACGCAGATAAATGCGACCATTATATTTGATTTGTTTAACCAACGCAACGCAAACACACACACACACAACTGTACACATTTAAATGCGAACCAACAAACTGACATTGTTTCAGCGATATTTTCTTTTTCGCCGATGCTTGCCCAGTACCAGTATCATCTTTCCCTTATTTTACTATTCAATATTTTTATACTTATACGAAGGAATCGCACCGTGCTGTGATGTGCTGTGCCGCTTACCATTCTTCCACATACACACGCGCCGACATCATCTCTACGAAACACTGTAGCCAGTTCGAGAAAAAAAAGCCAAGGGAAAAAATGGACAATGATTCTCGGTCAAGTTAAACAAATCTTGTTATTATATATTGTGCGTGATGCTTTTTTTTTGTACCTGTTGCAATACTATATTAAATGAGATATAAAAACAAGCTACGACTGTGGCGACGGTGGCAGCAATCAGTGGTTTTTTTACTTCTGGTGTAAGTTTTTTTTTCAATTCTTTTTCTAGTACACATATATGATGCCCTTCTCACCCCTTTAAACTGCTTTCTACGTTTATATATGTGGTATGCTTACGTAGATACATATTTGCTTTGTACTACGGATACATGTGGCATGTTGTTTTTTTTTTTTTTGCTTTAGTCTGCTTCAACTGAGCAACAACAAGATTTCTTGATAGTTATAGTTATGGTCGTATTTTTTATTTATTTATTTTTTTTGAAATAATATTCTTACTCGATTCATACCAAGGAGTGTAAAATGAAAGTTCTCGATAAAGAAAAAAATTTGTCTCTATTTTGAAAAAAGATGCTTTTTCAGCCTGATTTTCGTCAGATATTATAATAACGAGAATTGAAAAAACCATGTAGAAAGGGTTCAATAAGGCTAAAATGTCGAAACCCCCAGAAGACACATCAAGGAACCTTATCAAATGTACACACCAAATTTCAACTTCCAAACTCAATTTGGAGGGGAGTTATGCGAGGAACAAACAGAACATGAGAAAAATGAGAAAACTCAATCAAAAATACCATATTTTTGGGGCTGTGAGAAAGTTCAATGGAGCTGCAAAGTCGAAACCCCCCAAAAGACACATTTAAAGCCCCTACTAGATGTACATACCCAATCTAAACTTCCTGGCTCAATTTAGTGGGAAGATAGGGGAGGAACAGCCCTTTTTCAAGGTTAGATACGGGCGAAACTCCCATACCTCCCCTCCTAATTGACTCAGGAGATTGATTTTTGGATATGTTGTACAACTTTAGATTCTCTATAGCTTGGTTTAAAAAGGAACAATATTTGGGTTTTAGGTCTCTTAGCACCCTCTTCCCAAAATTAGAGCATAACTGAATTTTGACCCAAGACCATCCAAACTTACGTATATCCAATCCGTTACCAAACTGAGCCCATTGACCAAATTGAAGCGATTTTGGTCGGTATTGAGCAGAGTAAATAATTTTAGAGGCTGGGCAAAAAAATAAAAAATAATATAAATAAATATCTGCCATGGCCAAAAATGGTCGTAATGGTCTTCTAGGACCGCAAAACGGATTTTGTGACATCCCCCCCTCATCGGCCGTTGGTCGATACACTGTAGCATCCTTGTTTTCATCGACAATATGACATTGAAAACCATGCTAAAAATCTATCAAATGCTATGTAGTTTATTAGTTCTGACTTCCAAATAGTAGATAACAAGATGCAGCATTTCATAAATTATTTAAAATACGAGACAGAATTTGATGTGACATTTTCAAAATTTTCACAAAACATCATTGGTATTCCTAAAACAAATTTTAAGACCAAAAAAATGCCCCCCGCCCCACCCCACACTCTCACTCAAAATATCGAAAAACCGCTTTTATGGAAAAGAATTCTGCATCTATGCGTATTTGAGGAAAAATCGTGATTTTTATCCCAAATTTTTAGAAGGATAATAGTTCTATGGACATGAATTTTTTCAAAATTTTCCACCCCTTGGAGGAAGGGGGCGAGAAAAATTTTGAATTGCTATAGTTGCGAACTCTAGGGAGATACATGGATTTTTTTTTCGCCAAAATACGTATTTTAACGAGTATAATTTTTAGAATTAAAAAAAAATTTGAGACATAGGCCTCTCAAAAACTTAAAAAATGCTCAAAAATGCGATTTTCTCGGAAATAATGGATAATACGCTAAGAATGAATAGAAATAAAGTTGTTCGGTGTGAAATTTGATTTCAAATTATGTTGCTAAAATTTTGGTTGAGGAACATAATTACCAAATCGCGCCCACAGGCGCATGGAGGGGGAGAGGCAAAAAGGGTCAAAATGTGTACGATAGGCTCGAACGAAAAATAAACGCTGAATTCGTATTCAGCGTGTCTGAATTAGTCAAAAAGCACTCCTTTCCTCATTCCCTGACTCACTTTGAACATGAGAAAAAATTGCAATTTCATTCAAAAAATTCAATTTCAAGTACAGTGGCAATTTTCATACTGATACAAAACAACAATTTATAACGGGAGAGTTTTGAAATTTTGTATATTTACTGTATGTGTCCATATAAAATCGTAGGAAAGTCGCACCGAACTTTTGTGGTCCAATTTTGGGTCCCAGGGGCACCTCCTTCTCCAAATTTGGTGCAATACGTAGGTTGGTGATGTTGGTGTCGTTTTGGTATAAATCGAACCCCCTGGATACGATAGTAATGTCAGATTTACTATTTGACCTCAATTAATAAAACAATGTACGTATTTTTGAGCATTTTTTGAGTTTTTGAAAACGAGCCCACTCCCCAAAAAAATTGAAAAAATTCTAAAAATTGTACTTGACAAAGCACACATTTTTGGTAAAAAAATTCATACATTCCTCTAGGGTTCGCCGTTGCAGTGTTTCAAAGATCCTGGAACACGTTTCATAAACAGGACTTGTAAATTCGTATTTACTAAAAAAAAAAAAAACACTGTACCATAAGAGTATTTTGCAAACTCATTTGAGTAAAATTTTTAAAGCTTGAAAAAATCTGAAAATTTTTCATTTTTCTATTATTTAAAAATGATGAAAAATTCAAAACCACATTTTTATGCACTCTGTCCCGCTTAGCTGAAAAATTAATAATATTCAATTTAGAAAATTTCTTACCTAATCGTATTTAAAATTCGTTTCATGAATTTTTACACAATTTGTTTTCAAATTTTGAGCTTGAAATGTTCGCAAGTTTTACATAATAAAGTAGCTGGTAGCTAGGTAGATACCCTTATTCACTCGTGTTTGCTCAAAGAGAAAACGAAACGAAACTTCACCCACCCACCTACCTACCTAACTACCTATCTGCCTATAGAATACTTCAACCGAATACGAAATGGTCGTCGAGTTTCGCGAATAAGTATACGAGTATAATAATTTTACAACAGTTTGTATTAAATTTCGCCTTTAGACGTAGTTCGACTGAGAGTAGAAAGAGTAGGTAGGTAAGGTAGGTAAAATCAACACTGTCGCGAGTTTATTGATATGGCGACTACGTCTTCGGAAATTTATTCGTAAAGCACGCCCGTGCCATGCCACCCGGGTATGGTACACGATGATATAAGGGTTAGATTAACCCGATGCGGTGGCCATTACATGGGTTATAAATATTTCCAAATGTTTATTCAAATGTTACTCACGTAGCTTTACAATTTCTTATTTTTTTTTTTTCGGCGGGGTGTTGGGTTCATACGACGATAAATACGTGGTAATGGGTTACGAGTTGGGATGAAAATCATATTTGATAAACATTCGTCGCGTGTACTCGGCTATATTGGCAATTTAGAAGAATAGATTCGATTGTATATTCCGGTCAGAAATATACCGATACGATACGATACGACGACGGTGATGCTAGAACGTGTACAAGCATCTATAAACGTGTTGGCCTATAATACACGAGATCCCCGCAGCATCCGACACACGACCCTTGGCGTACTCGATCTCGTATTAACGTACCTACCTAGTACCTAACTACCTACCTAACTACTTATCTATCGTTTACTTTGCGGCGTATACGATGGTGTAATTTTTCTTATCCAACCAGCCGCGAAAAATTATTAAAATATACTCGAATCTAGCCTGCTTCTGTACACTTGACGTGTAAGCTTCGTGTAAACTTTGCACGATGAAAATACCAATAACAAACAATTCGATGGCAAGTATTATACATTGGTGCTATGTATTATACTCTTTGCTTGTTTTTAGCCTAGCAATTTCCCAAAGAAGAAAATATTGCTATTGTGTACTATCGACGTATCTGACTTTGAAGCTGGACCATGTACCTGTATTTGTTCATTTTTTGGCTTTGCATGTTCAATTTTGATTTTTTTTTATGGCGTCCAATGGTAGTATACGGGACACTTGGATACACACCTGTTACCAAAATGGTCTCATCACTACTCGCTCATGGAAAATACGAAGTGCTCGGACGAATTATTTAACAATATTAAACAAAATTATCAACATTATTTTGGCCCTCACTTCGCTCGCGCACAAGACACTAACTTTTTTCACACATTTTGGTATGAAAATAAAAAAAAAATCAGTAAAGATGGGCTTTTAAAAAATTTTTATGAACGAATGAGGGGGGGGGGATTTTTTAGATCCTAAAATTTTTTTGTAGATACCTAATGATGTTTCGTGAAAGTTTTGAAAATCTGAGATCAAGGGAATTTCGCTTACTCTTATCCGAGTATACCAGCCTTTTTTAATCATCCATAAATACCAAAAGTAAATTACACCTGGACTTCTAAACAAACAGGGTTGTTACTTTGTCCATTGGTCCAATCAAAGTAACGCAAAAAAAGACAAAAGAACGGAAAAATTTATGAGCAATATTTTTTTCGCAGGGATATAGTGCACCGAAATCGGACAAAATCGGACTCGAGCTTCTCCCAATATCCCCACTTGTGCCTCAAAAACAGGTTTTTTACCAATAACTTCGCCTAACTTTGCTTTTAAACGTGATAGAGAAAAAAAGTTCAAACAAAAAATTTAGCTGGTCAAATTTTCAATAAAAAATATTATTACATAATTTTTTCAAAAACGGATTGAAACACTTTAAAATGAGTTTGAAAAGGACGCATTATAAGCTACGTGATGTTCCGCGTGATGTTTCTAACGCGTCGCGAGAGCCAACCGCGAGCATTCATAGACACGCGGGCTCAATTTTCTTTCAGCATACATAAACGGTGGGTGGGCCAAATTTCGTTTTTTTTTTTTTGGAAATCTGCAAACAGTGGGGTCACAACAGCTGCGGAATGATTTCAAAATTATGTAAAAATCTCAGTTTTCCAATTCAATTTTCAATTTTTTCAATTTGTAAAACTGAATTAAATTTCAAAAATTTTCAAAAAATCTAAAAATAGTGCTTTTGAATTTAAAAAAAAAAATGGTTATATTACCCATATTTAGACTCAAAATAATCATTAGTAGCAAGTTTTCACTATTACCCCTTTTTTTAACGGGTTTTTAAAAATGTCATATTTCCTGTTTTTCCACGAACGAATTTTCTGAAAAAGTGCAAAGAAAATATTTTTGAGAAACACCCTTCCCCCTTCGAAATGAATGTAAAACATCAATTTCAGATGGTTGAACGTAATATTTCAATTTTACCTCCCATAGCTGATTTGATATTGGATCAGAAGAGAATATCAATGATCCAGGGTCAGATAATTGTGAAAACAACGATGAGAATAAATCTATTTTATAAAAATTGAAGTAATTTCAAAATATTACATGCATATTGTGTCCTTATTCAAACAGTAATCACTTCAACATGAGGTAACATAGCATTTAGTCTATGTCAAGGATCCGGAGCGGTGGCGGAGTGTGGTGGGAGGAGGCTCCTCCCAGTCGATTTTTCCGCAATCGGAGCCGGAGGGACTTGAACTGAAAATCTTAAAACCGTAGCCGGAGCCGAATGTACGTTGTTAAAATTTTTGGACCCGGAGTGACTTGGATCAAAAACCTTGGAATCGGAGCCGGAGAGACCAGAACTCCTCCCTCCAGATACCTGAATTTTTTCTTTATTTTTGAACGAGATTTTGAAAGTATTAATCATAATAAGATGATAATGATGATTCTGGAAGTGAAAGAATTTGCATTCCACTTACACGGAGAGAGAGTATTTTAGAATTTTATAAATTAAATTAAAACTTTTCGATGTTCAGAATATCATTTGAGGAATTTATTCAAAATGAGCATTTCAGCTTTTTAGTTTAAAATTTCGTCTAAGTCATTCTACTTGAAAACTAATTCTCTCGGCGTATTCATTTCATCAGGTATCTTTTGCACGCGTACGTATTTATGGGGAAGGGTTTTTCATGCTAAAACGGAAAGAATACATTCCCTCCAATAAGGAATTTCATAAGTTTCAATTTGCTGGTGTATGCATCCTCCAGAAGCCTCATCCGGAGACAGCTCCTGCAAATACCACTGGAGGGGCTGCTGGAGGTAACTCCGGATCCATTTAGAACTTGTCGGAGCCGGAGTCGGAACCAGTTCTTAGAAATTTTGGGAGTGGAAGCTGGAGCCAGAGGGACTTATTTAAAAACTGTGGAGCCGAAGCCAGAGGGACCAGACCACCTCTCTCCGGATCCCAAGTCTATGTAATTTGTTAAGGTATGCAGCATGAGAATTGAGCCCGTGTGTCTACGAACGTTCGCCGCTGGCTCTCGCGACACGATTGAAATATCACGCGGAACATTGCGTTAACGCATAACGCGTCCTTTTCAAACTCATTTTAAAGTGTTTTAATCCAGTTTTTGAAAAAAATATGTAATAACCTTTTTTGTAGGAAATTTAACCAGCTACATTTTTTGATTTAACTTCTTTTCTATATCGCATTTAGGAACAAAGTTAGGCAACGTTATTGTTAAAAAACCTGTTTTCAGGGCACAAATTGCAATACTGGGGGAGAAGCAACAGTTCGATTTTGTCCGATTTTGGATATGTTATTTAGGGAATGATGTACTACAATCCCGCGAAAAAAAAATTTTGGCCATAAATTTTTCCACTATTTAATGCTAGTTTAACTGGACTACATTTATTCAGCAAGGAAAAAAAAGTAGGTCCAATGTACGAATACTAACAACCACATCAATAAATTTCTCGAAATTTGTTACAAGTGGCAAGCAATTTTTTTTTGGTTCTAAGCTTTATAGCTCGATTCTATCTTATCATGTGATTGATCTTTGAGCTAGAAAACAAATTGAGCAAATTACCAAAACATGAACTGAATGTTGTAAACGTTCACGTTCGTTACCAAGATGAGTGGTAATTCAACGGGCAATATTGCTGATAATTTGTACAGCCTCGTGTATGTTTGCAGATACTTACACATACCACATACATATATATATATATACCTTTAGACCTACGTACGTATTTGTATTTATCGTGAAATTGATTCCGATTCTATCTGCATACGTTATCTAAGTATTAACGAACCGATACACGTAGGTATATGTATAAATATATGTAAACGTTGTAATTTGTATTTATGGTATTCAATTAAAAATATTATCGATTTAAACGATCGTGTATGTACGAAATAACAAATCGTTACATTACAAATTGAATTTATCAGCTCGCTTAACCGTGTTTTACTTCATTTTCTGCTTTTTTTCTTCTTCTTTCTCGCAGTTCCTTTACACACGTAGTACATATTTCTTTATGCGAAATGAAAACGAATCCAAATGGTAATTACAAAACGTTTACGTAAATGGTAATATTTTCAGGGTGAATTTTCAAGTTCATTACTCTCGACGCGAGTTGAACAGAAAAAAAGAGAGAGAAACATAGACCGAGTACCCAAGTAGTAATTAATTTAGTTGTGACGACGACGACGACGACGACGACGATATTTACGACCATAGTATACGACTCGACTCGACTCGACTCGACATTAAAAAAGGCTCAGGAAGAAAGAGAAGGTTTTCGCTAATTAACCGCGCGGATATGGGATTTAATTGATGAAACAGCACTGGTACATAGGTACACTTAACTTATATCGATCGACGATAACATACTCGATGCCTGATGCCATCAGGTCGCAGCACGACTATGTTTGTGTTAATGAAATTATCATCGCTGCCAAGTAAAAACGTATTCGCGAAATATGCATCATTTTTCATCACCTCAGCATCTACAGGCTGCGGGCGATCAGTCTCCAGAGGCATCTGGAGGATATGGCAAGACGATCCGGTACGTTGCTGGTCTTTTATGGAACATACGTAAGTATAAACTTACGGTTAAAAAGGTTGGAAAAAAAAAATCTTCGGCGTGTTCGGTTCACGATCGAGCTGTCAGTTAGAAGAAGAAGAAAAGGATAACATAAGAGTATAGAGGATGAGAGGGCGCCGAAGCCGGTGGGGGCGGGGGCGGGGCGGGGGAGGAAAAAAGGCGAACGCACGAAAATAAATAAAATTAATTATCGAAGCTCGTTTGTAACGAATCCGTTTATGCTGAACCACGATACTATACGAGTATACTTTAAACTCGTTTTCTCTCGTCGTGTCGCGTCGTTGCATCTTCTCATCCTCTTCTTTTTTCCGCGTTATCTCGTGGTTTAATTAAAGACTTACTTTGTGCGATACAAACTGCAGCATATAGTATACTGTTTATTTTTTTTTTTTTTGAGAAAAAAAAAATAAAAAAAAAACCAAAAGCCAAGATAACAGCGCCAGATAATGATGCAAGACGAAGAAGACCATAGGTATACAGCATCAACATTTTAAACTACAAACATTTGCTCCCTTGTATCTGATATGATCGTGGTCGAACTTTGTTAAACGGGGTTGTTGCGCGCCATGTCTTACACTACTCGCATGGAAATCTTCATTAGAGTTATCTGGTGCAGAACAAGGCACGATTGCCCTTTGGTCGTCTGGTTCGCTGTTTCGATGCTTCGCTTCGGCCTTATCTTTTATTCAACATTCGCCATCTCTCGTGTGCAACCGAAAATATTGAACATGTATCGAGACTTCAATTACGATCGTAAATTATTTACTTGATGAAATGTGTGTTAAGTTACCGCGCACGCCGCCCCGCACTCCTATCGCCATCCTATCCTCCTCTCAATGCGTATATGGGTAGTGGGTAGCTGGGTACACATGTAAGTATATGTAGGTACTTATATACCTGTTAATAAAGTGTATATTGTACGTATACACATACATATATATATATATATATATACATAGTTCATGTACGTTGTGGTGCCCTGGTTTTTGTAAGTCATAGTGGTGCCCATGTATATGATTTTGTTATAAGGATTACCGTGTGGTGCCCATAGTAAAAAGCGTCTAAGTGGTGCCCTTATATATATAAG
>FIZR01025241.1:0-14915 GCA_900060175.1 Ferrisia virgata | reverse complement strand
ACCATTCCTGATGAACCATCACAAATCTCCAAAATCCTCTGTCTAATAAAAGAACTCGAGTTAACAAATCAGATTTAGATCCCCTTTCCAGTGGGCGTAATAGTCTTGGAGTTTACACACATCCAGTGTAAATAAAAAAATTAAAAAAAACATGATTTTGTATATGTAATGTAGGTTCTATCTGAAAACAAAAAAAAAATATATATATATATCGTAATTAAAAATTTTAATTTTTTCTAAACATTTTTTGGTCCCATACACAATGACACATTCTTTATTTAAAATATCGCCAAATTTTAGCTACAATCGTAGTTTGATAACGAAACAAAAATGTGCAAATGTAAATAAAGATAAAGTAATATGTGGAAATATTCGGACAAAAGGAATTCGGCTGAGTAAAGCATTATTTATTACGTGTAATAGCGAAATGTGTATCGTGTGCGTTGTATGTACGTAGACGTAAAGTTACGAATATTCACGCGATATTACAGTTTGCCAAGCTAGCTATTTGATAATGGTACTTTAACTGGGTTCGAATTTTTCGCACGTCCAAGTATAATGTTATGTAAATAAATCATAATTATTACACAAAACTAAGGTATACAGATATACTACCAACAAATGGTTAAGATCTAATTATACTTCGAGAGACCAATGTGTAGGACTTTAGGTAGTATATTTGTATAGTGTACTATAATACGTAGACACAACTTTCGTTACAAAAATGCTCATAAAGTTTTCACTAGGTAGGTAGGTAGGTAGGTAACTAGGTACACGATTATATTTAACTAAATATACCGCACATGAGAACGGTCACCGAGACAAATCCCTTAGGCATTTTTAGACGTACGCATCTTCAGCTTTACTTATATATGTGTACTCTTACGACGGTATGGTACATGCTAAATAGGAAATAATGTAGTTTTGAAAAATGCAACACAACGCAAGAGGTAAGTAAAAAAAAAAAAAAAAAAAAAAAAGAAAAAAAAAAAAAAAAAAAAAAAAAGGAAAAAAAGAAAAAGAAGGAAGAAAAGCCAGCCGACCGAGGTGATACTCGGAATACGTAGGTTAGCTAAGTATAGTATACGATAGTGAAAACCATCGAAAAGGTGAAGCGTCAAAGAAACATGCTTGGGAATTGTTAAAGCGTGTTGAATATAAAACCTGTCAAAGTTGCACGAAAAACCGCAGCTACAGAATCTGAATATACAATGCCTGAAGGAAAAGTACACCCGTCAACGTATAGTCCTTTGATGGGTTCAAACAATAAAAAATTGATTTTTATGTTGTCTCGCGAAGTCGAAGTTGCATGGGAAAAAAGCTTTGGAATTTTATATATTGATGTCTCACTTACCTACATGAAAAATAGTTTAGAAGTGGTAAAGAGAACTATGAGATGAAATGTTAAACGAAAGCCATAAGGAAAAAGTAAATCGAAATCCAACTTTTCACGTTTAAGAATGTGATGTGTGTCTGTGTAGTGTGTACCCCTTACCCTTATCCGCCCTCATTCGTACCTAACCCATCTACTCGGTGTTCAGAATTTTCATCTTTGTTTTCCTATTAGGTACTTGACAAATCCGCCATCGCAGTTGTGACGAAACGATTTATCGTATTTTTTCGCTTCTTATCAGATAATTTACCCTTAGCTTGATATGACTTTAGATGTATATAGACTACGTACATACATATATATATATGTAGTTCAGTGTTTATTCTTTCGCTTTTCGGACGTTTCATTGTTCGAATTTTTTTTATCGTAAAATCTACTTCGATATTGTTACTTGTACTGCTGTTGATGCTGGTGTTGTTGTTGTTGTTATTTTGAAGAAATTGCCTAACGATACAAATGACTCTGCAAGTGTCAACTGCATCGGTGCATTGTCGTATCACCAATACATACCTATTGATAAATTGTTTATTTAAAATGCGAATTATTGAAATTTCACCATTCGAGCGTATAAATTATTGAAATTTAATTTGTCTATCAGTAAAACCGCGGAAATAGATGACGAATTTATATTTCCATCAATTCTTGCGATTAATCTATCGACGAGATCGTCAACATTTTAAACTCTATGTAGGAGTCATGACCTGTGAGATAATGATTGAATATAATTCAGATTATCAATAACAAAGATAAGATATTCAACGATTAATTGACAAACTACCTACGACAAAAAATAAACAAGTACAAGAAAGTGAAAGTCTGCGAACCGGTTAGATTATTTAGTTTTCACATTTTCTTTTACTTATTAACAAAAAAAAAAAAATTCTCAACACAAGAAACTTAAGATTAATTAAACACTGATTTCGGTTGAACAGAAGAACCACCTTGTTGTTGTTGGCTTACTGATCTACATTGTTAAATTTTTTAAAGAAGGTTCACAACACATTTGTAATGTGAGAAGAGAAGACTCATATCGAATGAGATTTTTTGGAGGGATGCAGAAAATTTGTAGTAGTTTCTCTATTATGAGATTGGAAAACTATACTGGGTGTTTCCTTCCGATAGAATTTCCTTCATACCATAAATAGAGCAATTGAAGTTGGAAGCGTGTATAATGGTTTGCCTATCTTAATCATTGCATGGGCAAAGATACACGAATCTAATTTTTTTTTCCAATACCTATAGTCGGTTCAATTTAAGGAGGTCTTGGCTTATCCATAAACAATAGCCATTAACTAAAAGGGTGTCTGAAAATAGATTTTTATGACATTTTATTGGTTAACGAGAATGGTTTTCAGATAAGCCAGAGACCTGTTTAAATTGAACAGACTATAAGGTCATTTCCAAAAATCTCTAATTTTATGATGTAATATTTACTGCATAAAAATTAGAAGTGAAGGTGAAATGGTTGTTGAGATATCTTGAATAATGCAAAAAAAAAAAAAACTTTTAATTTTACAAAACAATTTCAAAGTTTTGGCCATAATATAAAAAACCTATTATAAGTATCCATTTAGAATATTCTTTCAGTAACGAAGTACTCTTCACCACGTGATGTGGTTATATTTTCTGCAGATTGTTTTGAATAGTTTGACAAAGTTATGCCAAGTTTTGAAAAAGGTTGCAATGTTTTGTAAGGTTTTTGTAATGTTTTACAGTGTTTTCAAAATTAAGCAAAATTTTACAATATTTTGCAATATTTTAAAAAGGTTTGCAAAGTTTTGCAGAGTTTTGCAATGCTTTTCAAATTTTTGCAATGTTTTGTCGCGTTTTGTAATGTTATGAAATTTTACAAAGTTTTGTATGGTTTTGAAAAGTTTCAAAAAATTTTGTAGCATTCAATGTTTTGCAATTATGTGCAAAGTTTTGCATAGTTTTAAAAAGGCTTGCAAAATTTTTGCATGGTTTTGAAAAGTTTTGCATGATTTTAAAAAGTTTTAAAAAGTTTTACAGAGTTTAGCAAAGGTCTGCAATGTTTTGTAAAACTTTGCAATTGCAAAATGTTTTGCAAAATTTTGCAATGATCTGGGAAAGTTTCAAAAAGATTTGCAATGTATTGCAAAGTTCAGAAAAACTACAAATAATAACGAAAAGTTTCAAAAAGTTGGGAAATTACGAAATGTTTTGAAGTTTCTGTACTTTTGACAATACAGTCTTCTGAAGTACATACATAAGCAATTTTCATAATCTTGTTACTCCCTAAGTGAGCTGGAAAAAATATCTAAAGACCATTGCCTAATAATAGGTCCCCTTCCTCTTCTGTCACAAATCCATCGACAACACCGACTAAAATTGTGAATTTTCACCGATCTTTACGGTTGCCTGGGAAATCATCAATTGAAAAATTAATCCGAGTAAAATGTTCAAATAAAAGTCTTAAATAAAGTTACGCCGGGTAAATATCAAATTCACCCCATAATAACGAATACTTTAAAGCTGATATACCGTTTAAATCTACACTTTCTCCACTTCGCAGCACCCGGAAATAACAATATAGCGGATCACTTTCGAGTCTTTATTTCAAGAGCAGATATTTCCAAAGGAATTCGAAATTACACGTTTAATTTATTTTCACTACATGCACAAGAAGGAGGACAAGATGAAACACGAGGGAATCGTTTTAAAATCTGAATTCTATCTGACAATAGAGTACTAACTACTAAGATATGCGAGAATGTAATCAAATACGACGCCAAAATTACTGTTGAATTGTTTTTTCATCTCTAATTTAAACCAATCTCGAATAAAATAAAACGAGCGTATAGCATTTGAATGAAAGTTTCAAGAGCGTAATTTTAGGCTTGAATGCATCCTTCTTTATTTTTTTTTTTAACCGCGTCGCATAAGTATGTATTTTTTTGCCATCAAACCATTGTCAGTTTATCCTAATATCAAAATAAGTATTACATCAAATTGAAAAACGAGGTAAGTGAATGCACCTAGATGTATGATATCGGCTCATTCCAAGTCAAAATAACCCAAAAAGTAACTTAGGGCTTTTGATTTCGCTTAAGAAATTTTTGCGAGTTCGTTTGAGTTGTCTGGTAAAGAAATCGCTGCCACCAGGATCTGGAGGCAGGAGTGACCCATGCAGTATTCCAACAACCGCGATGTTTTGTCTAACAGCTCAACTTGGAAGGCTCATATTTCAAAATTGGTTAGACTAAAGGTTAATCTGTATGAGCAGTTTTATAAGTAATCTATAAGCGATTCGTAATTGACGGTCAAAGTTTCATAAGCTCAAAGTTGAATTTTTGAGAAGAACGCTGAACTTTTCAAGATGAGCATAAATGTTGAGAGCAAAAATTCAAAAATATGTGAAAATTACTGTGAATGGATTTCTTCATGATTGTTTCAATCCCTGGAGGAACAGGGATTCTCAATTTCAGTAAAAATTCAAAAAAATGAAGAAAGTACCAAAAATCGATCTAAATTCACGAAAAATTGTTAGAAAATGGGTGAAAATTAACTTAAGCAATAAGAAATCCGTTGAAAGTCATCAAAAATTATGTAAAAATTTGAATTTTTACATGATTCTTGTGTAGTTTTGACCCAGGTTTTAATGATTTTTAACTTTTTTGTTCATATTTCAGGTAAATTTTCACCAATTTTGAAGATTTTTTCGTGATTTTTGATTAATTTTCTGCTCTTTTTGCACGTTTTTAGTCAATTTTTAGCCAATTTTCATTGATTTTTAACATTTTTTACATTTCAGGTTATTTATTACTCAATTTTTATCCTTTTTTCTGATTTTTGATCAATTTTTTCACTTTTTATCAAATTTTTACATAATTTTCGAAAATTTTGTAAAGTTTTTTTTTCATAATTCCAAACAATTTTCAAAAATTTTTCGT
This sequence comes from Ferrisia virgata, assembly GCA_900060175.1. Lineage (NCBI taxonomy): Eukaryota > Metazoa > Arthropoda > Insecta > Hemiptera > Pseudococcidae > Ferrisia > Ferrisia virgata. Next base: position 9,611 of record FIZR01025241.1, on the reverse strand, counting down.
AATCTTTGACCACCAATTTCCAGCACTTTTTGTCCATTTTGATCAATTTTTTGCACTTTTTACCCAATTTCATCACATTTTTATAAAATTTTCGATGATTTTCAAACGGATCGTTTCACAATTTCGATTAATTTTCATTCATTTTTCATATTTTTTTCGTAATTTTCGATCAATTTTTTGCCATTTATATTCACTTGACTCAATTTTTTAGGCAATTTTCGATGATTTTCAACGTTTTTTTTTTATAGTTTTGACCAGTTTTCATCTAATTTTTACTGTTTTTCATGATTTTTTGCCGATCTTTTGTGTAAGATGTAAATCATGAAAAAAATGTTTGAACATCATTAAAAACTTTTTTTTAATTTGAAAAAAAATGGTAAAAACTGCTAAAAAATAATAAAAAATCTCACAAAAAAATGTTGAAATCGAGCGAAAATTGATCAATGATATCATAAGAATTATTAAAAATCATCGGAAATTCTACGAAAATTGGTAAAAAGTGCAGTAAGTTGATTAAAAATCGTGAAAAAATGTTGAATTATATGTGAAAATTGACCTAAACTATGAAAAAAATTGTTGAAAATCATTGAAAATTGGATAAAAAATCAACTAGAATGGATAAAAAGTGAGGCAAACTGATCAAAAATAGTGAAAAAAATCGTTAAAAATCATCGAAAATTTAGGAAAATTTGACAAAAATTGGGTAAAAAGTGAAGAAAATTGATCTAAAATCATGAAAAACTGTTGAAAATTGACCTAAAATAAGAAACAATTGTAGAAAATTATTGAAAATTGAGAAAAATTTGACGAAAATGGTTGAATATCAACTTAAAAATATACAAAAAAAAGATCTCTGAAATTTATTAAAAATTAGGTAAAAAATTGACTAAAATGGGTAAAAAGTGAAGAAAATTAATCGAAAACCCGAAAAAATGTTGAAAAAAGGTTAATTTATGAAACAATTGTTGAAATTTATGAAAATTTAGAAAAATTTTACAAAAATGGTTGAATATTAACTTAAAAGTATACAAAAAAAAATATCTCAAATTTATTAAAAATTGGGTAAAAAATAACTAAAATGGGTAAAAAGTGAAGAAAATTGATCGAAAACCACGAAAAAATGTTGAAAAAAGGTTTATTTATGAAACAATTTTTGAAAATTATGGAAAATTTAGAAAAATTTTACCAAAATGGTTGAATATTAACTTAAAAATATACAAAAAAAAAATCTCTGAAATTTATTAAAAATTAGGTAAAAAATTGACTAAAATGGGTAAAAAATGAAGAAAATTGATCGAAAACCACGAAAAAATGTTGAAAAGTGGGTAAAAATTTACCTAAATTATGAAAACATGAAAATCAATGGAAAAAAGTCCGCTTTATTATCCTTCAACTATCTTAATACCCCTTACTCCATCTCTGTTATACTTTATCATTGCCTAGTAAAATATAAAATTATACAATTTTTGAAATTCAAATTAAAATCTGAAACAGTGTTCCCAACGCTGAAACTTTACACTAAATTTCAATATTCAACACTGAAATGTTATACTTTTTTTAAAAATCCATTCTTTGGAATTAATTGGTGAATTCCATGCAAAAATTACTGTGATTGGCAACACTGAAACGACCAAAAAAACGTTACATCAAAAGCTACATCCCAACACCAATAAGGCTTAAGGCCAGAATGACGGCGATACTCTCACTAAATCACCGAAAGGGAGTGGTAAAAAAATTTTGAATGAAATCGAAATATCAAAGTTACTTTTTGACTCGTTTTTGACATGAATGGAATGAGCCAATATGTTTTTCACAAAATAAGTAGGTACCGATTTAAAGAATATCTTCGTAGTTAAGTAAGTAGGTATACAATTTTTCTAAAATACATAAATATTTCATTATTGCATTCGTATAATATATTAATATAATTAATTAAGCAGGTAAACAGGTACGTAAGTAGGTAATATCTGGTAAATTATAACTTGAGATGTTGTCTAAAAATGTATAATATACCGTTTTAGACTAAGTGTACGAGACGACGGGTACTCTCTCGTACGGGGGTAGGTTATATGGTGCACTCGTATACGCGTATCTTTATACTCGAAAATGTTCTAAAAACAATGACAAGCGTGCAGCGTGTTCTTTTGAAATCAGTTCTCATCTTGTGAGAAAATGATTCCAGCGAGAATTCTAATAAATCATGCTACATGCTTGGCAATGCACATTACCGCAGACACCTATTGTACGTCGTCGTAGTACACGCTTATATATCACGTCTATCGTAATTGTTACTCGAGATTCGGAATAAGGAATTCCTACCGGGTTTGGCCAGCCAGAGGTAACAAGCTTCTTTTTTACACCATTTCGGTATACCTAAGGCTAATTTCACTCATTTCCTTTCACGTATAAAGTTGAACGCGGCGACGCGGCCGGGCAAAAAATAGTACACAATTGTGTGATGAGTTGGTATTTTGTTAATACATTCCTTTGTCAGGCCTTTAATCTCAAAAATTAATTTATAACATTATCTGCTCGTTGGGACTCTTTCAAGTTTAACGAATCGAAATGAAAAACGCGCTTTACCGTCGGATACCGCCTTTCGGCCTCTTTCATTGTTTTTTATCGTATTCAAATCGGATATTCTTACAATAAAGGTGCTTTTTTTATATCATTTTTACGTTTTCTTTTTACGCCATTTTATTTAATTCTTTTCGCATTTTTTTTTCTTTTTTTTTTTCATTTATTTACGTGTTTGTTTGTGTTTTTCTTGCTTTTGTAATCAAACGCTTTTTTTTTCACTTTGTTTTGTTTCCAACGACGACGCTGATTTTGTCTAATTTATAACTGGATTTTTCCGCTTGATTAATATCAACGAATTCTTGAAATTCGACCATTCCGCGCCACCCGCTTTCAAAGTATTTCGATAAATTTTAATTAAAATTTATTTTACTAAGTTTTCAACTTTTACATATTGGACATGATCAAAGGCATCTGTAATAATGACAAGCGGAAAATTCAATTTATTTTTCGTTAATCCGATTTACCGCACGCGGGACGAAATTTCTCGCCCAAATGTTTTCCAAAAAAAAAAAAAAGTAATAATAATAATAAAATCACCGCTCGTGACAAAAAAATCCTCTTTTCCTCTTTTATTAAACATTCATTTCTGAAAAAGAAAAAAAAAACACGGTAGGTATCGAATCATTAAAATGCTTTTTCAAACTTTCAATGCGAATTTAATAAACGTAGAAAACCCTATTAAAATTAATACCGGCATTATTTCGAATCTTTTTACATTTGACCTTCAACGCGAATAAGTTGAGGGAGAAAAAAATCTTTTAGCAGAAAATTTTCGAGAATATATACTTACCTTCTATTCTCAATAGGAATAAAACTCTGAGAAATTAATATTACTCCTATTATAAGTTGCAAATGTAAAAAATTTTCAGCTTTTTACGGTTTATTTTATTTTATTTTTTTTTGCCTATTTAATTTTTAAGAAAAATACCTACATTGACAAATATTAGCTTTTTAAATTGCTTTAAGTAATTTTTCTTTCGGCCTAAACGTTAATTTTTTTTTTTTTTTAGCAATGGAGCGTGAATTTTTTCTTAATATACATAGCGATGAAAAGTCAACCTATTTAATTATTTCAAACGAAACTTTACGAATGAATTTTTTTTTTAAAACCAAATCAAGCTAAAACTTTGCCATACTTTGTTAAATTTTAATCGAAAGCAAAAAAAAAAAAAAATTGATCCAAAAAAATAAGTAATCTTTTTTCAAATTGTATTTATACCTCAGCTAACGTTAGACCTACAGAAGATGAAATTTTATCCAAATTACAAAATTGCCATCTTTTATTTATTTCACAGATTTTCCAAATACTGATAAAACTTGAATTTTTTTATTAAAGCTGTACCTATACAGGATTTTCAAAACGCGTAGGCAATTATTAAGAATATAAGATTTTTTAAAGAAAAAATTCAGATAAATATAGGGTATTGACATGCCATTGAAATTACGATAAACGAGCATTATACGTGAAGGTAGAGGTACCTCCACCCACACCTACGGGCATTGAATCCTTTATACAGCAGTTAGTCCGGTTGCGAAGAGAAGAGGGCATCGCGAGAACCATTCCGGGCGTCTTTAAAGACTAATAAGACCATTTAAGGACATGTCAGGAATAATATCCCTTCCTTCTCTATATTAAAATTTTATTTTTTTATATGAGTGAGAATAACATGGAGTTGAAATTCGGTTAGGTGCAAAAGTATGCTTCTTCTTTATGACCCTGAAAAAAGTTGATTCACCTCGACTAGCAATCCCTTTTTATTCAGCTAACCACTGATACTTGCCATGTTAAAAATAGGGTGGTACATTTTTGATTATAATTAAAAATGGTGAAAGAGGAAGGGTAAGTAAAAGAAAAAATTGCGAAGTAATTATAATTAATTTTTAAATAAAAAAAACTTTAAAAAATTAATTTTATAAATAATATTGAATACGGTTTTAATCAAATAAAAATATTTACCTATATTTAATAGCTTTTTTATTATTCTAATTAATTATTTATTTTTAAAATTTTTGATTTAGAATTTTTTATAAGTATTCCTTTATTTATACGAACCAAGTTCTGCTTTTTTTGAAAATGAGCAATCGATGGGGGTCAGAATAATTGAAAAATTATCTCAAACTAGTGTGATAAAAATTTCAACTTTTCAACTCAATTTTTTCGGCTGGCAAAACTGTATTGAAGCTCGTTAAAAAGTTTTGCAAAAATACATTAATTTACATCCAAAATTATCACTGCTTGCCAATTTTCACCATTTTCCTAAAATGTTACTTTTTATGCATTTATTCACGATTTTCTGAAAAACTGTGAAGGAAGTTCAATCATCTAAAATTGATGTCCAACATCTATTTCAGAAACGCATTTCTAAAAAAAAAATCTCCATCGCAGTTATTCAGAAAATTGTGAAAAACCCCTAAAAATGAAATTTTTTAAAACCCCCCCTAAAGAAAGGAGAAATTAAGAAAATCTGCCAACAATGATAATTTTGGGTATAAATATGTGTAACAATTACATGTTTGAATTTTTTTTTTGATTTTTGCAAATTAGAAAACCTTCAGTCAGTTTTGAAAGTTCAAAGTTGAAAAAATTTAGTTAGAAAACTCTTTACCACATTACTTCGAGATAATTTTGCAACTATTATTTTGACCCAGCCGATTGTGGATTTCCAAAAAACCCAAATTCCATCCACTCCCGTACAACATACCACAAATATGCTTTTTATGGTCATAAACTATTCGCCCCAAAATCAAGACTCTTCTCGTCCTAGTAACTGTAGCATAAACGGCCGATTCAAAGGACCCAAAATCTCCTTCCCTTCTCTCCCTTCCCCAGGTTGAAGTAAAAAAAATTGAAAATTGTTACTAGCAAATGAGTATTTTTTTTCAAAAACCAATCAAATCAAAAGGACTGTACTGTCCAAAATTTTTATGCAACGAAGAAAAAAAAAGCATTGCTTCGTGTAATAAGGAAAACTAACCAAAAAGCTAAATTTTTGGGACTGTGAAGAAGTGCAATTGAGGTGAGAAGTCTAAACCTTTAAAACGCACATCTAGAACCTATACATACTGAATCAACATCTCAAATATTACATTTCTAGCCCAATATTGAAGGGGAAAGGGAGGGGGGTTGCAACGAACAAACTCAAAAATGGAGAAAAACTTTTCAAAAAACTTCATTTTTGGGGGCTGTGAGGGGATGCAATTTGGCTGAAAAGTCGAAACCCCCGAAAGGCATATCTAGAGCTTATACTAATCCAACATACAAGATTTCAAGTTCCTAGCTCAATTTGGAGGTGAGTTATGCGAGGAAAAACCTCCAAATATAAGAAAGCCTGTCCCCAAAAACTACATTTTCGGGGCTGTGAGGGGGCACAGGACTGAAAAGTTGAAACCCTTAAAAGGCACATGTATAGCCAGTGCGAAGTCTACGCATCAAATTTTGACCTTCCTAACTCAATTTAAAGGGGGCACAGAGGAGGAACAGCCCTTTTTCAAGGTCAAAAAGGGTGAACCCTTCATTTCTTTCTTTCTAATTGATCAAAGAGTCTAATTTTTACAATTTTGGATTGTCGATCGATTGGCTCAAAAAGGGTCAATTTTTGCGTTTTTAACACCGCAACACCCCCTCTCCCAAATTTGGGCATAATTGAATTTTGAGCCGAGATAGGTGGAGATGAGTCAACATTTTCGAGAGGGATTAGCTCTTCATTGTTCAAAAAAAAAAAATTCATGTTTCGGCATTAAAATGTTTAATTATGCCCGAGCGAAGCGAGTGCGAAAAAAATTTCGGCACAACCAAGTCTAAAAGGTCCAAAAAAGTGCATTTAACGTCATTTTTTATTTTCAAAAATCAACATTTCGCCATTTTTGAGGGGACCACATGAACATTTGGGCAGCCCTCCCAATGCCTCCGTTTATCTCCGTCTATGTCAAAAACCGCACCAAATCTAAGCCTTTTTCTCAAATTTCATCGATTTTGGTCGGTATCGAGCTAAGCAGGTGATTTTTTTATTTCGTGGGCAAAAAAATAAAAATAAATATCTAACATGGTCAAAAATGGTCATAATGGTAATACAGAACCCTAAAACAGATTTCGTTGATATCCCTCCCCCCTCCCAATCCGCCGCAAATCGATAGACTGTAATTGTCTGAATATCGTTGACAATATGGCATATAGAAAAATCAAGCTAAAAATAAATACATTATTGAAAAGACAAATCAGTCATCCTGAGATGATTTATGCAAAAATATTTAGCTTTGTAACATTATGATACACTTGACCAGGGTCCCAAAATTGGAAAATTGTACAAGATAGGTTTTGGAAAATTATTTCAATCAGTTTTAGAAAAACAAAAAAATTTCAAATTCAATTATACGGCACATTTATTTTAAGGATGATAACTAATTTTTGGGAGAAAAAAATGGACTTGATAGGTTTTGGAAACAATTTTGTTACTTTCGAGAGTTATGATGCGAAAAAACTGACTTCTTTATCTTGTACATATTTTACAAATAAATTTTTTTTAACCACCTTATCACCGAGAGAAAATTTGGATCACTCTTTGCAAGAATTCCTGACTACGTCATTGTCTCAAAATGAACTTCCTCGTTCTTCAACGCGATGCATTTGACAGTATTAGGTCATTTCAAGTTTAAACACGCCTCCGTTTTTCTAAAAAAATAATTACAACTACAATTTTAACCGCAAATTCAGATATCAACAATCCAGCATTCAAAAAAAAATTTCAACTTTTTTAATGGTACCTTTGGCGAGAAATAAATAATTACACGTGTAACTGATTAGATCAAAGTTCATAAAATCTAAGTACTTAATGTAGTTAATACACCCAGTAGTGTACTTGCACCCACCTACCAATCTAATATTCCCAAGTATAACCTTAGGTACCGTAAGGATAGGTAGGTAATCAAGTATAGATTTAAAACACGCTGTCCTTTTTTTTTTTTTCACCGTCCAAAGATGCAACAAGTTCACTTACAAGAAAATTTCTGCATCGTCGAGTAGGTAGAAAAAAAAGAGAGAAAAAGGTTTTTAAAAAAAATTCCTACAAAACCCTATACTTATGGTAATACAAGGCTGAAAGAAACATGATTGACATTCCATGCGACACGCAACGCTTCGTTTGCCATTTACTTAGCCCTCTGATTAAATCTGCGATACAATGGCGAGTCTCGTTTCATATACTTTACATAATTTATTACAATAATCACTTATCAACTAGGCGAATGTAATTTGCGCAGGTACTTTGGTAAAATTATAAATCATAAATCGACTTTTGTCCACGCCACCCGCACCCCGTTCCCCCTGTGCTTCTTCCAAACCGACGAAGGTGTCGAGTGTTTTAAAAAATGGCGAATATATTGATATTCGATATCGACAATCCAAATATACCTACACACTGCTTTACCATAGATGTGAAATATACAGTACCCCGAGTTAACGAAAATTCCAAATTTATTGCCATTGCAGAGGACAGAAAAACCTAAACTTTATGGATAATAAATCCTTCCGAAGCAATCGTATAAAATGTTAACTTTTTCGCTTGTTATTTTCCATTTCTTTACAATGATATATATACTTATATGTTTTAGCCTTTAAAATTTATCTTCCGTACACTAAAAGTCTGATGTTTTCAAACAATATGTTTGTATTTTTGCGAATACATATAAAAACCGAAACGAATTTAACACCACGTTTATGAACTAATAAAATACTTAATACAATATCGCGTATTTTATTATTTATATGTATGAATACCGACACATTTTCCAACTACTGTGAATGAGTTACCAAAATGGAAACGTACTTTTAAATATATATATATATATAATTTTTTTTTGTAATAATTATCCATCTCGCACCTTTAAATCACACCGAGCTGGTATTCTACTCGATTACCTTTTAAATACGCATTTAAACTTCATAGTGGAGATTCACTTAGTTAAAAACTTTTTTAAAAAATCCGATTCGTTGAAAATTTGCCCTCAGCTATGCGTTTATAATGGTACCATACAAAGTGAGAAACACTGTAGAGGAGGGTAAACACGAACGAAATCTAACAAAAAAAAAGAAAAAAGAAAGCAGAAGCGTTTTACGAAAGCAGCAGTAAAAGTGGCGAAAAAAATAAATAAAACGGCAATACAACGCTGATATTGTTATCTAACTTTGTTCGAGTTCAATAAAAAATAAATTTCGAATAAATAAAATTTATTATACCGCGATACATGTGCCAACGAGAAACTGTCGGTATGTCTGGGTGGGTATTGAAAATCTGCGATCGTTCATTGGGACAATAAGTGAAATTTAATCTTTAACCAAAACATATCGAAGTAAGTAAGTGCGGCGGATATGCTATCACGAAATCAATGATATTTTCATACGCTTTGAAATGCCAGCCACGATTTTGCGGCTAATAAAAACAATGAGCGGTGTGCCGTCTGTAATATGTTTTTTAGACACCTACGGTAGAGTTTCGCGTAGATTCCAGATACGAGTAGATGCTGTGCACGGTGGATCATGAATAGCTATACTACGGAAAACTTATTCTTTCGCAGGTAGGTACTTTGTCTTATTAGGCACGTAATACGATTTTCGAATTATACGGATAAATTTCGTTCTCGAGTTTTAAGGAAATCCGCTTGAATTTATAATTAGCTTGTAGCTGTATGCATGCGCTATATAGCTAGTGTAAGTACAACATGTATTCTAGCATCTCTTGTACGATGTTTTCAATGTCCTCTTCGTGAACATCTCAAAAGTACAAAACTACCGGATTACATAATTTTACAAAATAATACGTATACGAATGTGTCGTTGGTGAAATTCACTTTTGATTTAATTCGATCAAAAAATCTTCAACCTCGAAGTTTTAATCATATTTGACAAATAATTTCGACACCTCGCACGATCAATTTACAATTCAGCATTACGTATATGTATTGGAGCTCTACCTTCCTCTCCTATAGATAGTATCTACTGTGAAGCAGCTGAGCTACCTCCTGAATTTAGGAGAAAT
>FIZR01025238.1:0-10226 GCA_900060175.1 Ferrisia virgata | reverse complement strand
GACTCTATTTTACTTCTAATAAGAGATGTATAGAGCTGGAGTAGAAGAGTTCTAGATGGGTTGAATTTGAGATTTTTTATTATTTTTAGCAGATTTAAAGTTTTCGTAAGCTTTTTTTTGACGTTGAGGAAAAGTGTGGTCCATTTAAGCTTTTTATCTAAGATTAATCTAAGAAATTTAGTGGTGGATTCGAATTTGAGGTTTTGATTCTTAAAAGTCAAAGTGGGTTGTTGAAAAAATGAGTCCGTTTAGGTCGACCCATTTGTGAATTTGGTTCAGTGTTTTTTGGGTGGTTAATTCGGCAAGTTTCATATCTTTTGCCCGAAGTGATATGTTTATGTCATCTGCGAAGATTTTAAGAGATAATGGCCATGAGATTCTGTTTGGATTTTATCAGCTAAAATGAAAAATAGGGTGGTGCTGAGGTCGGATCCTTGGGTTACACCATTTTGTATTGGATGAGGTTTGGAATAGGTATTATTTATTCGAACTTTGAAATAAAGATCGTTAAGAAAGTTGATGATGAAATGTGCTAGATGACCTCTTATACTTATTGAGTGGAGTTTTTTCAGGATTTTGTTCCTCCATACTTTGTCATAAGCTTTTTCTAGATCAAAGCAGATTGAGATTAAACTTTCTTTATTTTCAAGAGCTGTGGAAATTTCTTGTTGAAGGGTAAAGAGATGGTCTATTGTAGATCTTTTTTCTACGAAATCCAATTTGATAATCGCTGATTCCATGAAAAATTAAAGTTATAAAAAAATTTTTAAACACATTTAGTCCCTTCAAAACGAAAGATAGGCAAAATGTGTATATGACTGATTTTGCTCATAATTATGTGGCCTTCGACCATGCAGGCTACATGACCGAAGCATATGATCTTATCATCGGCACCATCAAATTTTTCCTAAAACAAAAGTGTTAAAAAATAATTGGTAAAATTAGCTTAAATTTCACTTATTCAAGGCTCCTCAAATTTCAGGATATGCAACCCTATTTTTTCGTTGTACCTTGTCACTCTTTTGCATAAAGTTGTCTTCATTCAAAATATATTCAACTATACACACTCCTCAGTCCTCACCCCCTTATGTACAAAAAGTTGCAGACTGATCCATTTACAGGTGAAACAAACAGGACCCTATTTCAACGTTGAGATATAGATGATTGAGAGAAAAAATCACACAAGCATGCTTGGAAAAATAAAAAGTTTTTGTACCTCTTCGAAGGAACAAATTGATACAGTAACAAAATGACACAAAAATAGAAGGTATTTACAGGTATAAAATTACGACACGATTGCGAGTGCAAATTAATGTAAAGGCTAAGAAGAGAAGAATATGTGTTGTGGTTTCCATAAAAATTAAGCGAATGAATTGTCTTCATTTGAGAAATAGTAATATTTATTCGGATTTCACCGTCTTCTTTCTTTAATGCGACGGAAAAACCCAAGCACTGTAAAATTTGAAACCGGGTGTAGCGTAACTTTTACTAAAATTGAAGTATGGGTGACTAGAGTTAATACCATTTCGAAAGAGGTGTTTTAGAATTTCATCACTTCCCACCGGGACAGTGCATAATCAAATGTTAAAATACCTTTCTGGCGCAATTTGAGCTAATTTCAACCAAAAAATAACCAAGCTATCGTATCTGTGTCTAGTAATCCTCTGCTTCTTTATAACTGAATTTATCAAATACGTAATGCTGAATTTGAAAATTCATAGGTTCGAAAGAAAAATCTGAAATAATAGCACGGAATCTTCGACTTACCCAGTTGTTGCTAGCACAGTAACAGTATCATTGCTGTACCCTGAAATCAAAAAAATAAAACTAAAATTACACACCTGGGATTGTAAATTTTGCAGTGAAAAAAAAATTAGCAATCCGAGTCAAGGTTAAGCGTGCTCATAACCAGCAAGCGATACACGTCTGATCGAGGTGCGAATTCCCTTCAGGAACGATAGGTAAACTTTGTATAGGTTTAGGTACATATATAGGTAGATAGTCTAGGTACGAGTACAGTACATAATACGTATGTATAACCATGATAAGCTGCATATTTACCGCAATGTCAAATTCGAGCGGTAATTTATCATTAATATTATGCAAATATGGTTATCTTAGTGACCTATATTTTTTGCTCCACAATCTCCACCCAATGATAGTTGATATTCGCTCATTTCATAGCCTGTTAAAATCTACTCGCGTGCATTATTTTGCCGACGTCATCGTCACCATCGCAGAGACTTCTCTCTTGTCGTTATTATTTTAATACAGCGATAGGCGAAATTCCTTTCAACGCGCCATCGATTCTAAACAAAAGTGAAAGTGTTTGTTTATAGTATAGTATAGTATCAATACGTGTAGGTTTTCTGTACGGTATGTACAAGTACATGTGTGTACATAGTATAGTATATAAAATAATACTGTTTATTCGAATATACGTGCATTCATCCAGCATGTGCCTGTACAGCTTGATCGATGCATTCTTCAAACAAGGTACATATTTTCGTCTGGCGTTACATGTACATTCCGAATAAAACTTGGAACATGCGTAGTAATGGTCATTATGATGACATCTTCTTTAAGGCTTGGTCAAGTCGTATTACCATTTTTAATTAATCGAGCGCGTAATTGGTTCGTCAATTGATTGAAATGAAATGAAAATTTCGTTGTCATTAATAAATCACAACACAAACGTGTATACTACCGAGACGTTGACAGTTTCTCATCGCAGTGTTCTCTTTTTATTATTCTTCGCTCTAACTTCTGAAAACGTTTTTAAAATTTTCTGGGCAACGATTATACGAAAAAAAACCATCAACTCTCCCCAACCGATCCGTTCTTGACATTTCTGAATAATGCCTTCTTCTAAGTATAGTTAAATTTTTACGAATGACGTAAATCGCCAAAAAGCTGCATTGCATATGTTACCGCTTGTATCGAAAGAAATGACCTAATTTCTATTTATTGTTTTCTTTACACACCAGGTTAGACCTCAAAAACTTTCGAACGGCGAAACGATCACAAAACCTCGATCTATAAAATTTATCCATTGAAAGGACTGATTCAGCAAAGTAAGTACATGCTTATTTACAAGGTTTCCCAGAAGGTCATATCGGCACGTATTTCGTAGGTTCGTCAACAGAACTGTTTCGAAGGCATATCTTATAAACTACCTGATTACGTAGCACCTGTCAGCCTAAATGTGCGACAAAGGGGCCGGAAACTGAATGTAAAAAACGTAAATATCTTGTTCCTTCATCATTGTGTTGTTTTTCGTTACATTTCGTACAAAGGTCTCGGTCTACGTTTGCATTCGATAAATACGTAAGTACCATAAGAAAAAAATTAAGTATAAGGTATATGAAAAAGGTACCGCATCATAAAACTACGAAAAGGTTTGTTTCTGAAATTTACATTTCAACAATGAAGAAAACCAAACAGGTATAACGAATCGTTCTTTTGAAAAATTCGGTTTTTAATCGGCAATCAAAGTTGAATTTTCATCGTTTTATTTTAACGTTTCCGGAAACATGTCATTCATTCATTACCATAATTACAAGAATAATACTCTGTATACGCAAATACCTCTTTTTTTTGTTGTTGTAAATAATACAATTGTTTGCTACGCTTTATTATCAGTTCAGCCTTTGTATTTCGAATGATCAATGATCAGAACCACGTTTTATATTATTTTCTAAATACTTTGCATGTACGAGCATATAATTGATATTTTTTTAACCTGACTTTCTATGTCATGTCAATGAAAACCAGGCTATTACAGTCTATCGACCAACGGCAGATGAGGGAGAGGGGGAAATATCAACAAAATCGGTTTTGGGGTCCTAGAAGACCATTAAGACAATTTTCAGTCATGTCAGATATTTATTCGTTTTTTTTTATTTCTTTTCTTGCCGAACATTAAAATCATTTACTCCGCTCGATACCGACCAAAATCGCTTCAATTCAGTCAATCAACACAGTTTGACGGTAGATCAAATATATACGAGTGGGGATGAACCTGGGTCAAAACTCAGTCATGCCCCAATAAGAGGGGGGGGGGGGTGCTAAGGGGTCAAAAATGCATAAATTGCGCCTTTTTGAATCAATTGATAGAGAATCAAAAGTTTTACAACATATCCAAAAATAAATCTCCCAAGTTAATTAGGAGAAGAGATATGGGGGTTTCACCCTTTTTGACCCCGAAAAAAGGGCTTTTTCTCCTCTATCGCCCCACCAAATTGACCTAGGAAGTTGAAATTTGGTATGTACATTCAGTTGGGACCCTAGATGTGCCTTTTAAGAGTTCCGACTTTCTAGTTCCATTGCAACCCCTCACAGCCCCAAAAAAGTGGTTTTTGATCGTGTTTTCTCATTTTTGGAGTTTTTTGAGTTTGTTCCTCGCATAACTCTACTTCAAATGAAACTAAGAAGTTGAAATTTGGTAGGTTCATTTAGTAAGTATCCTAGATATGACTTTAGGAGGGGAGGTGTCGTCTCTTCAGCCCCATTGTACCCCCTCACAGCCCTAAACAAGTGGTTTTTGGTAGATTTTTATAATTTTTTGAATTTGTTCCTCGCATAACTCTCCTCGAAATTGGGCGAGGAAGTTCACATTAGATATGTCTTGTCTGTAGGGACCCTTGATGTGCCTTTTGGGCATTTCGAATTTTTAGCCCCATTGAGTCCTTCTTACTCATGTCACGAAAATCGGGCTGAAAAAGCATCGCGAAGTGATGCTATTTTAAGTCATATATATACATACATAAGAATCTACTTATATTACTATCAAAGACGAATAGGTTATGATACAACATTTTTTGAAAAATCTCACGAGTTTATTCTGAGCTGACCAGTAGTGGCGATTTGAAACGGACGATGAAATAGTATTTATCCGTTTTTCGATTCTACCGCAGGTCTGTAGGAACTAGCGAGGGATAGCGAATTTTTTTTTAAAATTCAACATGAAAAATTGAAAGGATGCGCATATATAGAAAAGAAGGAGTTGAAAATTCTGTCACTTGATGATTAACACAGGCTAAAGATCGTGAGAGAGTGAAAATGGTATAGTAAAGCCGTAGGGTTATACACATACGAGTACTTACTTACTCATAAATACGAATTAAATCTTCGCATAGAAGAAGAAGGAAGAAACAGATAGACCAGCGGCTACGGAGATGGCGGCTACATTTGTAGAGTAGATAGGTGCATAGAATATAAAATACAATAGTCGCTTTCGTCAAGTAATGTTGTAACCTCTAAAAGAAATGCTTTAATAGTATTTCAAAGCAAACAGTTTCATTGTATAATAGAGGCTATCCGCTTATAGGGTGACTAATGCATCAGCAGTAGCAGAAAGGACGAAAAGAACATACTGCCAAGATATTCTTAGTCTTATAAATATCTATCAGATATACGTGAGGGTGTGCGCGTGAGATTGTAATGTGCATATAGTAGGTAGGTAGGTAGGTAGGTAGGTAGGTAGGTAAGTTGTAGTTAGTAGGTATGTAGTGTGAATATATTCGTATGTATATTATGCATTGTGAGTACTGACTACCTGTAACTAAGACCCTAGTACGTCTTCGTATAATATAGTATATATGTGTACAATGCGGAGGAACGTTCATCATACGTTCTAACTGCAGCGAACACTTTTATACAGTATACAACTTAGACCTTGCAGGCTGCACGGAGTGGCGGCGCTGCTTTGTTGCACTTCTTCCTCCTTCATCCATGAGTCTGAGCGGCATCTCATCGGCACCACTCGTTGCTGCTGTTGTGTCTTTTATCGCGTACACTGCAGCACTCGGTCTCGGTGTGTGGATGAGGCCATCATTGCCGCCACAGCACTGGTCATATTGTCTTTATACATCTAAATAATAACGCCGCCTTCTTTCTCGCATCGTTAAGAATAAAGATGGAAAATAAAGCTCGTGAGGCCGACTTCTGAGAGATTTCATTCCCATGTAATAAAAATCTTCTCTCTTCTTAATCATAGGTCGATAAACTTATCACTTCGGGCTGCAAACGAAGAATTATTCAGCTGAGACGAGACGAGACGAAACCAAACAAAATCGAACAAAACGAAAAGAAAAAGAGAGAACAAAACAAACGACGCGACGCGTATCCCATCATTCCTTCTCATTTCGTGTTTTGGTTACGAAAGCCGACAGATTTTCAATCGATGGTTCTTTCAAGCCGAATGAAAGAAAATTAGACCATATCAATCGGTAGCCAGATACTATTGGTAAGGAATGAGGTAGACGGGATATCGTGTACTCAATCAAGGATGACGACGTTGTTTAGCACGTAAAAATATCCTCACATAATTTTATTTGTGGTATTTTTGAAAAAAATTGTCTGATTTATTTATTGTTTTTCTTCGCGATCTTCTTCAGCTATACCGAAGTAATTCGAACGCAGAAGAAGATTATCTTTTACGCAAATGAAATCGGGAATGCAATATTAAATTAAGATGTAAAAAATAACAGAAGCTGCTGTATGTGTCTGTAGCTGTCTACTCACGAACAATTGGAAAAAAGAACATGCTACTGTTATTATTTTTTAAATCGTATTTTAGCAAATTCTCCATTTTATCCATGTATATACACTAGGATGGTTCAAAAATATGCGCAAAAAATGTTCAGCCTAATTTTTTATGCCATATTGTCAATGAAAACCAGGCTATCACAGTCTATCGACCAATGGCGGTTAAGGGGGAGGGTGGGGGGGGATACCAACAAAATCCGTTTAGGGTCCTAGAAGACCATTGAGACAACTTTTAACCATGTCAGACATTTATTTTTATTCTTTATTAATTTCGTTTTTCCCCGAACATTAAAATTATTTACTCAGTTCAATATCGACTAAAATCGCTCCAATTTGGCCAATCAGCTCAGGTACGCATCAAAATTCAGTTTTGTCTCCCCGGGGGTGTTAAGGGCCAAAAACGCAAAAATTGTTCCTTTTTGAGCCAAATGATAGAGAATGTATAACATCCAAAAATCAACTTCCCAAGTCAATCAGGAGGGGAGATACGGGGATTTCCCCCTTTTTCACCATGAAAAAGGGTTGTTCCTCCCCTATCGCCCCACCAAATTGAGCTAGGAAGTTGAAATTTGGTATGCACATTCAGTTGGAGACCTAAATGTGCCTTTTGAAGGTTCCCACTTATTAGCTTCATTGCAACCCCTCACAGCCCCCAAAAAATTGTTTTTTTGATCGTGTTTTCTCATTTTTTGAGTTTGTTCCTCGCATAACTCCCGTGCAAATTGAGCTGGAAAGTTGAAATTTGGTAAAATTTTTTGAGTTTGTTCCTCGCATAATTCCCCTCGAAATTGGGCTAGGAAGTTTGCACTTCTCACCTGTACCAGTGAACTGAAAAAAATGCGATGCTTTGTTTCAATTCACCCAATTGCAATATTTCACGAAAATCAGGCTGAAAAAGCATCGCGTTTTTTTATTTGTTTTTGTATCAGAAAACGTGAACGGTTCAGTGTCTTCATTTACGTACCAAATTTCAGTTCGCCACAGGTAAAATACATAAAGCGGTTTCTTTAATGAAAACTTTTCAAAATTTCACTTTTTTGGGCAATATAAGAGAGGTTTGAGATTGTAAACAGAAAATTCTTACTGAATGATATTACTTTGGATACCTCTGTTGGCTCCGCATTGACCTTCTCAACACTTCAAATCAAGCAGAAAGGCCTATTGCGGGGTTTAAAATTTTTTTTTTTAATGAGTCAAGCAACAAGTTACGGATCAAGTTCATGTTCAAGTTTCTTAAACTACAATCGACATTCTATCTTTCGATATAATTTCACAATACTTTTCGAATTTGTGCAAAAATATAGTAAGCGGATATAGTAGGTACTAGACAGCGAGTATTATACGTATGCTAAATTGTATACGAGGTCGTAAATAGGTGTTGAAAAATAAAGGGCTGGTTGCGGCTATAAAATCAATTATAGTTTTATGTCGGCGACCGACAAATAATTTTCAAATAAAGTAGAAATAATTGTGAGAACATTTATCATCGAGACATATGTGACCTTCCGTAACATATTTCCCAACAGCAACTCGATCTAAAACTGGCGAAAATTAACGATTGTTTTACGTTCACCGCAATACACGATAAGTCTAGGTACCACGTGTTATTTCGGTACCCTCTGTTTAAATACCTACGGTACAACACTCGAAGTAGTGTACTTTGATGCGGGAGATTTCAGCATAGTTCAGAAAATAAAATTAAAATTCCGCTCGTTAAGTCAGTCGAACGACGACAACATTCACAACACAACACAACAAATACACCGACGAAAAACTCGATAAGAAATGCCGGGAATAACGTTTAATTTATGTCCACTTATATTCCACACGATGCTGAGGACTTGGGTCCTCGCTTCGTTAGCATTCAATTGGAAATCACTCAAATATGCTGCGAATCACAATTAGCCTCCGGCTGGCTGTATCGCCTCCAACGCTCTTACTAATTAATATACCGTACATATGTGCAACGATAAAAAAAAATCGCCGCACTGGCCCGCTGACTATTCGGCACTACCTGATATGTTGACATGTCGCTGGAAATGCACACAAATCAACTTGGTCACTTTTTTCTGACCATTTTCCATCGCATCTTCGTATCACGGTTCATAAAACTTTCGCACGCCTACCACAAATTATTCACTTCGCATTTAATTTACCTTTCGGAGAAAAAACGTTGCAGCAACTTGCAAGTGTATAAACTATATAGAGTGCATTTTGAATGAATCAGACTGACGCCACCTACTTTTTTTGGAGAAAGTTGAACGAAAATATTGAAAATATTGATCCACTATGCGCCTTATATGACTACTGTCTCTCTAGAATCGATTAAATCAACATCTCCCTTCCCGCCGCGCAAATGGTATCAGAATAAGTAGTGTCACATGACACAGTTCTGGCGTGAGAGTTCTGACAGCAAAAATGGCACACTTCCAGCAATACTTCAGCCAATCCGAGATCACTAAATGTTTGCCAAACTCATGACAGTGACAGTGAAATGCTGCAATTTTAGTACTAGGATGACTTCAAAATGACTTCATTATGACAATTGTCACAAAAATGACATGTTTCTGATACATTTCTGACATATTTCATTTTCCATTATACTGAATTACTATTGATATCAAAGTATTAATTATAATTTTTGTTTATTTATATTAACTCACGAAATATTTAAATTTATTTCTGCCGATGGTGGGATTTGAACTTGGGTCATCTTGTGTGCAAATCGACTTCTTTACCAATTCAGCTACTGTGGCAGGTAGCTTAAGAAGGCCTAAAGGGCATTAACTACTTCATTTTTTGGTCAAGACAATGATACGACATTTGCTTGACGAGATATTGGAACATTGATGGCACACTAGTGACATAATAATGAAATGCTTCTGATTTGATTATGCCTCTAATGTGATTTAGAAGCGGCATACTTCTGACAACATTATGACGCCATTCTGACACCATTCTGACACATTTATAGCGTGATTTTGATACTACTTTAACACATTTCTGACGCAATTGTGACATATTTTCAGCGGTGTCAAAAATATGTCACAATTGTGTCAGAAAAGTGCCAAACTAGTGTCAGATGCAGGCCATAGATGTGTCAGAATAGTGTCTGACGCCATAATGGAACATTTCTGACTCTTTTTTGGCAGTAAACTATTGCCATATGAATGACATCTGACATGCTTTTGACTTGATTATGACACTAATGTAACTTAAGAGTGGCATGCTTTTGATAACATTATGACACCATTCTGACACAGTTTTGGCATGCTTCTGACACCATTCTGACATACTGATGGCGTGATTTTGATACTATTTTGGCACATTTCTGACGAAATTGTGGCATATTTTCAGCAGTGTCAAAAATATACCACAATCATGTTAGAAATGTGCCAAATCAGTGTCAAAAGTATGCCATAAATGTGTCAGAATGGTGCCAGAATCATGCAGAAACTGTGTTAGAAAGTTGTCAAAAGTGTGCCACTCCTAAGTCACATCATTGTCGTAATCGAGTCAAAAGCATGTCGGATGTCATGCATAGGGCATTAGTGCACTGTCGAATCGAAGTTAAAAGTATGCTACAACTGTGTCAAAAAGGTGCTATAACATTGTCAATAATATGCCACTACCAAGTCACAAAATGAAAGTCTGCCATTTATATGTCATTAAAGTAC
>FIZR01025233.1:0-10408 GCA_900060175.1 Ferrisia virgata | reverse complement strand
TTTAGAGTATTAATAGCTGCAGTTAATAAAGCAGGAGGTCAATTAAAGAGATTATCTCAAGCTAATAATCATGTCGGTTGGTGATGTTGGTGTCATTTTCACATAACTCGAATCCCCTGAATACAATAATGAAATTGTTCTTTATTTGACCGCAATTAATATACCTTGTTTTAGTAGAGAACTACATCTACATTTTTACATCTATAACAATGCCCAAAATAATCTAGATATTGCCCAAATTTGGAGGAGGGGTGCCCTGCTCCCCAAAATGATGCTGCGAAAGCTCAGAGCGACTTTTCTATGGTTCTATATCGAGACATACGGCGAATATTAAAAATTTCAAAACTCTCTCGTCATGAATTGGTGCTTGGTATTAATATTAAAGTTACCACTGTACTCAAAATCGAGTTTTCTGAACAAAATTACAGTTTTTTCTCATGTTGGAAGTAGATTAGAAAATTAGGAAAGGAATGCTTTTCGACTGATTCAGACGCGCTGATGAGAAGTCAGGCTTTTTATAATGGATTTTAATAGGCCCTTTTCTCATTTAAATTCAATTTGCCTGTCATGCTGAAGCAGGCTAATTTTGGATGAACAGGGTTAGAGTTCCCGAGCGGGCGAGAGGCAGCAGCATGAGGTACATAAAAAATAAAAAATAAAAGGGGCTGCCATTCGAAACGGTACTTACGAGTATAAGTAAGCCATTACGGCTTTTTCAGTGGCCTTACCAGCCCAAATCTTACAAAAAACCTAGGGTGTAGGCCCCACACCACTTTCGCGAAATAACACAGCCCTAATTTTTAACTAAAATTAATATATTCTTTTCTAAATTATAAAATTCATAAAAAAACAAAACAAAACTAAAGATATTAATAAAAAACAAAAATTCTTTCTTGTTTTAAAATCAAAAAGAGAACACATATAATGCCGACAACAAGAAAGGTAAATTAATAATAAGTATTAACGAAAAAACTTTTTGTTTATCCGACGTGGAGAGCTTATTTTTGTCTTGATGGCTGTGACCACATTCCGTGCACCACCATCGCCAAGGCCAACGGCCAGTGGTGCACCCTAGATGTGCCAGCCACCAAACAAATATGTTCATAATTTTTAATTTTATTTAACAAGGCCGAAATCTCTTAGTATTCTACCTCCACAAATACGATTCCAGTGTTTATTTTTTGCCCATTTAGCCCCTATGCGCCTAAGCGTCTATGCCCACAATTCTGCAGTTAAGCTTTTCAGCTGAAATTTTAATGACGTTATCTGATATAAAATTTCGCGTTGAGAAACTTTATTTCTATTCATTTTCACCGTATTATCCATTATTTCTGAGAAAAACGCATTTTTGAGCATGTTATGAGTTTTTAAAACAAACCAAATCGACTTAAGGCCATTCCCACTCATACACCATGTACAGTGTATTCCGTCTTGATAGTACCTCTTTCATATCACAAGTAGCGCAACAAAAGTAGAACTTATGTAGCATGTGTTGCCTATCCAAAACATAGCAGGGGCTGAACTATAAGCACTTAAATTTTTTATTTAGGTATAAAAAATTAAGTCATTTTCAAAAAATCGCAACTTAAAAACTAAAAATGTTGAATATGACCAATAATAAAGAATATATAAATCCTAAATGTATCGGTCACGTTGAGCAATAGCTACGAATATTTTCTCGTTGGAGATACGACACGAAAATTCATCTATAAAAAGGGGGAAAAAATTCGCGATTCCGTTTTATTTCGCTGTTGGAAAATGAAAGAGAGTGTAGAAACTGTCAAAAGGTAAATCAAAACTTTTAAACGAAATGAATTTGTTTCCTTATATTTTTTTCTTCTTTACGATCAAAGAGGCAAATAAAAATTTCATTATAAGGAGTTTATAGGTAGCGATAAATTCGTGGTACAGAAATACCTTCGTTCGCAAAAAAAAAAAAAAAAAGAAAGAAGAAAAGCAGCCTTTAGGAATGTTGTTTATGTATATAGAACGACACTTGAACGAAATTAATTTCCTCCGAATCGAGCTTTTTTTCGTTCTATTTTTTGAGTTGGATCTTTTTTTCCTTTTTTTTTTTTTTTTTTTTTTTTGTGGGGTTTTTTTTTTTTTTTTTTTTTTTTTTTTTTTTGATGACGTATACACGTGACCCTTAAATCATTACTTTCGCGACTTCGGATTAATTAAATATGTATTTACGAGGGAAATGTCGCCAGCGTCGTTTGAAGAGATCGCTCGAGCCTGCTCTGCGGTGCGGTACGGTGTGCGCTTATTGTACAAACACAGTAGGTATTGAAATATATAGAGGACATAGCAGAAAAGCGAAAGCATACGAAAGTAAAAAAAATACCACGGACCACTTGGTAAAAGTTATAAAGGTTTCGTTTTGTGAAAATTGAGACCGGTAACCCGAAAGTAACTCGAGAAAGCGAGAAAGAGAGAGAGCAGGTTCATAAATCAAAACGCGCAAATCAGACCAGCGCGCCAGAACGGGTACCAAATGAAACCGACATAAAAGACAAATTACAGTAATCAAAATTTCCAACGAAAATCGTCTCTGTTTACCCTGAAGCTGTAGCGTAACGATACGCGGTCTTTTTCCCTGCGTTGTTATGACAAAACCAGATGTAAAAACATTTCGTTCAATGGGCTTTCTTAAAGGTGCTCGTTTTACAATGTAATAATTACTCGACCACCGACCCACAGTCTCCCTAACCCTATAACTGAAATGCGGATATTTGAAAAGTTTTTCTATGCTTTTTAGTGGAAATGCGAGGTGATCAAAAATTATAACTTGAAAATTCGTGTATATTTGTTGCCTTGTTGGTACAGATTTCTAGAACGATGGCTGAAGCGGGTCACGTTTTTCAGATTATGACGGAAATTTAACTGAGAGATGAAGTTACTTACAGATGTTGTTACAGAATGTTGATCGTTGAGGGATCTGTATATTTCATTAAACCTATTCCCATCGTTGACGTTGAAATTTTCCAGAATTCTGGTTTTCATAAGTGTCGAATAGTTCCTGAAGTATAGTTTAGCAACATAAAGGAATATAATTTTGAGTTAGTATTTTGTGTTTCTTTGCTGTGAGTTGCTGAGGTAGCTTGATTATTTTGATGTGTTTCCTTCGTTTTGAGGTTAAACCTTTTCCATCCAGCGTAATTTTTATAAAATAGTTGACTCCCCCATCCTAAAGGTAAATACAGAACATTTATTAAAGCTTACAAATTTCAAGTACCTAACTCAATTTGAAAGAGATATATCGTTGAGAAAAACTTGTAGTACGTAAAAGTACTCAAAAAAAATTAACACTTAGTTATAGAATACGTTTTTTTTTTTTTTTTTTTAAAACAACAAAGATAAAATATGATTATAAAAGTATTCAAAAAAAAAATTAAAAACTTGAATACTACAGCAAAGTTTTTTTTTTCATACAGTAAAAACAACAACTTCAATAAAATTAAACGCAAAGCGAAAAAATACAATATAAGATTCTGAATTGCAATTAAAATGCCTTTCGGAATCGAGAGAGTAAGAAGGGTCAAAAGTTCCCCACCCTTCTATCTGTGAAAAACCCCAAGCCGATAACGACATAAATTTGCACCATTTCACGAATGATAGGTAGGTACCTACCTATCTGACATATTGACATTTGAAGAATTGAAAAATCAAAACTGCCAAAAAGCACATTCAGGTCTATTTGCTAGATGTACGAGTATACAGGCAAAATTCTAATTTCCTGACTCAATTTGGAGGGGAGATATGCCTAGGCGATTATGCATGGAAAATTTGAAAAATAAAAAAAACCCCCTAATGTAATGAAAAATCTTTCATTTTTGGTGCTGTAAGGAGGTGCAATGAGGCCAAACAGTTGAACCAATGCATCTATCTAATCTGCATGCTAAATTTTAGTAATCAGCTTAATGCGAAGGAGAAATCTAATGAAAGAAACTCCCTGTTCGAAATACTCTCCATACTTTTCCTCCCAATTGACATAGGAGGCTTATTATTGAATAAGTTGTACAATTTTTAATTTCCTATCTGCTGGTTTAAAGACAAACAGTTTCTGCAATTTTTACTGATCAGCATGGTCCGAGTAGCAGATGTGACCAGTGAAGAAGAACCTCTCATCATATTTTATGAGGTGAGGGAGGTCATAAAAGTGATGAAGAAACGAAAGGCGCAGTCAAGATGGTGTGGCACCTATGTAATGGAATATGGAGGCATAGGAAGTGGTCATCTGAATGGTGAAGGTTGGTTTTCATTCCTATACACAAGAAAGCTGACTCGAGAAAATCTTCCAACTATCTTACAATTGGTCTGATTCTTCAAGTGATCAAAGTAATGCTCGCCATCATTAATAACATGCCGAAAGCGTTTCTATGTAGGGAGATGAGCAAGTTGGATTCATGCCTGCATGGGTTATGCTAAAGCTTTCGACTGAATGAATTGAAAAAGACTTGCGATATACTGAGAGAAATGGGCATCCCTGCTCATATTGTGGAGCTCATACAATCGCTCTGCGAACGCAACTCAATACTCGTGAAAACTGGTAGTCAAGAATCCAACTTTTTGGGTGGAAAGCGTAGTGAGACAAATATGCATACTTTTTCACCTGCTCTTTAGTATTTATAACGGATACATCATGAAAAGGGCACTGGAAAACTAGAATATAGGAGTTTCATCTGGTGGGAGAAGAATCTCAAATCTCAGATGAAGAGGAGTTTATGAGGCTAATCAATCGAGTGAAAGCAGTGAGTGAAGAACTGGGACTCCACATCGACGCTACAAACACTTTAAGTTATGGTTGTAGATTGGGCTGGGTGTCTTCCATAGTCTGATGCCCCGAACAAGTACGGGAAGGTCGACAACTTTGTTTACCTGGGCTTGACTATAAGAGGCCAATGGTAGAGTTTTGACATAAATATGGCCCTTAAATTGTACCAGGAAAATCAAACCACGACCTGACTATGGAATATCTCATTCATATAACGAGAAAATATTCAATGAGACAAGGAAGAGGTGGATCCTTGTGTTTACTGTATTTTTGTCTTTTCTCCAAACGCTGTGGCTGTCAAATCAGTAGGAACGGATATGCCACCTGTTATAATTATTTCTCAAATTTCCCCATTTTTATGATGATGGAGCGTATCTAAAGTTTGAAAGTTTGAGTGGAAATTCCAACTCAGAGACTTCAAATTAACAGAAATCTACTTTTGAATTCGCCTGTATTTTTTTTGACTGATTTACTATGTTATATTGTGGGTGAAAACATAGCCTTTATGGTCTATTAGTCTGTGCTAGATGAGGGAGAAATATCAACAAAATCCGTTTTGGGATCCTAGAATTCTTGGCAATGTCAGAAATTTACTGATTTTTTATTCTGCCCCAAAATTATAAATCATTTACTCAGCTCGATAACGGCCAGAACTGTTCAGATTTAGTCAATGGGCTTCGATCTGCATTGGATTTGGTATTTTAGAGTGGGAATGACCTCGGGGTCAAATTTCAGTTGTGCCCAAATTTGGGGGAGATATAAAGAGTGTTTCCCTTTTTAATATTGAAAAAGGGGTGTTTCTCCCCTATCACTCTTCCAAATTGAATGGGAAGTTGAAATTTGGTATGTGAACTCGGTCAGAGCCATAAATCGGCCTTTTGGGGGTTTTGACCTTTTGGCATCATTGCACCCCGTCACAGTCCCAAGGATGCGGTTTGTTTTTTTGTGGGGGTGCCTAATTTCTTGAGCTTTTTCCTTGCATAACTTCTCACCAAATTGAGCTAGAAAGTTGAAATTAGGTATGTACATTTAGTAGGGGCTGTAGATGTGCATTTTGGGGGCCTTGAATTTTTAGCCCTATTGAACTTTCTCTACCCTCACTACTGATTAGTTCCACATGTTTTTTTTCAATTCATATAAATATAATATTTCACGAACATTAGACTGAAAGAGCTTTCGACCATATATTACATAGACCGCTAATTGAACAATGGCAAAACGACGTTTTTTAAAACACAAATTGTGAGAGTTTCTGAGAAAGTGCTCTGCGCATGCGTGCATTGCTTGTTGGATGGGTGTAAAGATGCAAGAAGGGATGCGCACAGTATTTGGTACTAGTAGGGACGAATAGGCATATCCACGTTTTACAGTAACGACAAGTCTCATCTGACCTGATCCGTAGATCGGGCATGCGCAGAGTGGTTTTTCAGAAACTCCCACCATAACTTATGTTTCACATTTGGGGTATTTCAATTAGCAGTCTATAAAATACACGGTCGAACGAAAAAGAATTGCGAAGTGATGGATTTTTTTTTGAATTTTTATCATATTGAGGAGCAGTAGGGGCCTAATAGGGTAGGATTATTTGAATTTTAATCAAAATCGAGGACCCCTTTACCTTTTTAGAGGTGTTGAGATCCTATTTTGAAAAATGATTGGTTAAAAGAACCATTAAAAGGTCTCTTTATGGTAGCTTTTTTAAATTTTTAAATCGAAGTCCTGAGGTTGTATGCTTATTATACAAGATTGAGCTTTCATCTCGGAAGTTCAATTTGGAGCTTTCAAAATTTTGAACATTAATTCCGAATCTTTTTTCCATACCCTACAAAACTGCGCAAATAAACTCATCTTAAGCTCAACCAATCTCAGAATATGAACCTCCAAAATTTTGTCATTCGCTAAAAAATTACCACAGTTGTGCAAAAATTACAAAAAATCCTCCCTTCCCGAGAAAATTTAAAATTGAAATGACAGTTACTCTTTTGCTAGACCATTGAAAAAAAAAATTGGACCAAATGAAGAAACTCAGAACCTTATTCTAGACGTTTTGACATGGAATGAGCCTGTTGTATTTTTTCAAAACTCCATTACTTAATTTTATTTGATTAGATCAAAAATATTTACAGGTATCACATCTATGACTTAACTTTGCGTTCGTTTTAATTACGAAAGTAGTTTAAAAATGGATTCTATTTTTGCACCTCGAGCTTGAAACTTTTTGCTATTTACCCTTCGACCGTCCTTTTCTTCACCCTTGACTGCGGAAAAAAAAGACGCTGATTTAGCTATACATTCGGCGCCTATCGAAAGCTATCTCTTTTGAAACTTTCTCTTTTCGTCTTACTTTGTGTTACAGTACACACATATTTCGCGTCTCGATACATTTAAAACGAAAGAAGAAGAAAAATAAGAGAGAAAGAAAAAAAAAAGGTCTGAAATAAATTGAAAAATTTTCTCATACGATCTGAAAATACATTTACTCGGTAATGAAATCATAAAACATTATTACTCGACCAAAACAGCATATGAGGATTTTTTCGTCCGATAAACAGTCTGCGAAATGTAGAAACTAAATCAATTTCACATCGTCTCAGTTTCAATCCAATTTTCGCAACCTTAAACGGAACTCGACTATAATAAGAAACATCTTTCTATTTTCTCGCATTTCACCTCAAGGTCTTTACTTTTCACAATTTTAACTGCGGAAAAGTTCTTATCATGTGCACAAAGTTGAGTGAGGAAGAGAAAAAAAAATGTTTATCACAGATATCGAAATTGGTAGGTCTGCTATATACATCTATACATGTTCGAACCTCTCAAAGAAATTACTATGTATCGATTGCGTCGTTTCGCTTTTTGCAAAATGGTATTGCTTTCTTTGTGAAATATTTTACCCAAAGTTTATCGAAATTTTGATCGGTTTAAAATACATTTTTCATATATTTCTTTTCCCCGCTTACCTACTTACCTATATCTTATTATTTTAGTACGTCTTCGTACATCGATTGGATGGTAATGTGGCAATTTTCATCTATGTAGGATGATTCGAAAAAAAAATAATAATAATTTTGGAAATGTTTTTTCAACATCAAGGTGAGCTAGAATAAAATTTGTGCTTTAATTTATAATCGCGACAATGACGTCATAAGGTACTTTTTTACGTCATAAGTAATGTGGAAATTTCTTCGATGCAAAGCTTTTTGACGTAGTGCTATTGAGTAATTAATTTCAGAAATAACCTCGGTTTGGGTAAATTACGTAGGTATAAAGCTGTAAAAATAATAGTGGAATTTTTAATTGTAAATTTTTCAGAATTTTTCAATTTTATTTTTTTTTTTTAGCCAACGAAAAGCGAATAGAAAAGCCAAAGGGTTATAAACTTTTGAGCAGATGTCAGCGAATATATTCTGTTTCTTTGTGCATGCGAACGTTGCCGTTTGAAATTCTCCACGGACTTGATATCTTAACATTAATTAAGTGGCTGCGGTGCTTATTTCTTATACTGATGATATCTTCTGTCAAATGTTGGTTACGGATTGGTTAGTGCGATAACCCTTTTTGTCGGTCGAGTTGAAATATTTGCATTATGGGAGTTCTCTCTTCTAGTGCCCCGACCTCGCCTCATCTCTTTATATACGATGGTATTCTAGGTAGCTAGCTAGGTACTCCGTACTCGAACGATGAATGTGTTTTTGCCAACTTTGGCGTACTGATTTGCGAAAATTCCAAAGGCCATTTCTCCCGGACCGAGTTTACACAGCGTTCTGTATGTGCCTCGGATGTAAAAACAACTTTTCGTATAGTCGCTATATAGGTACCTTTGCCTAGCTACCAGCAAAGGTGATTTTTTATAAAGGAATTGTTACTTTGGGAAATTGCCTCGTATAGGACGTGCTTTACCTTCGTCATATGTAGTTATCAAAGCATATGCAAAAAAAAAAGGTTCCTCGAGATTTTACGAGAGTTTAAAGCAGAGAGAAAGCGTTACAGAGTTTTACATTATAGGTTTAATATCTGCTGCGCGAGTAATTCATAATGTTCCTTTTTTTTTTTTTTGCCTCATCGCGTTGGATAACAGATTTATCAAGTATTTAGTGTTGGAAGAAAAGGTCGAATGAAAATTTTCCACGAAATTATATCGTATAAGCTGTCCGAGCAACGTAAACTTCCTTGCTAGGAAGTGACCCTGAATAGACAAATACCTGCACAGGATCAATATTATTCATTAAATAAGATTAGCGAGATTAATGTTCAAATTGTGGATTTTGAAAGAAAAACTATCACCTTGGAACTATATTAAATCTTTTTAGTAAATTTTTTTGAATATAAATAAGAATGAAACCATATATCATCAAAAGCGAAGATTAGATTGGTTAATGATTCAACTTATCACAATGCATGTTGAAGAATAAAATCAAATTCCAATATAATTGGGAAAAAAGAGTATTTTTCTATGTTTATACTTCTAAAAATAATTTTATGATTTTGTGAAGATTATACAAATTATATATATCGTATTCAACAAGAATTGAAATTGATTCGCACAAATACAAGTTGTAATAATATGCTGTTAACATAAATTTATCAAAAATAATTTGACGAATGCCTGACTGTATAGAGTTTCTCTTATCTACGAAGCAGAAATTAATAAAGAGATATCATCTTCTATTGAATACTTACACTTCTTAGCAAGCCAAGAGTTGAATATCGAAAGTGTTCGAAATTTTACTGAAATAATAGAATGTAAAATGCGCAATATTCGTCTAGTATTTAATGATAAATACTTTGGTTTTAAGAATTCTTAGGGTTTTGAGGATTTCAGAGGTTTCAGATGGATGCCATCCTCACGTTTAGAGGGCTTTGGGTGTTTAAGACTTTGGTCAGTCCTAATTTTCAACAGCTTTTTGTGGTTTTTGATCAATTGTCTTCATTTGTCACCCATTTTTGTTAAAATATAATTATTTCAGATAAAAACGTGAATTTTTGAATTTTGGGTATTTTTATCGAGCGAATGGTATTAGTAAGGGTAGTTTGAGCTATGAACGAAAAACGTGCATTTTTAAAAAAAGTTCTGAAAAAATATCTGTTTGTATACATAGGAATTGAATACATGATACAGAATTTTTTCAGAATTGCCTCCCTGAAGCTTTATGTAGAAAAGTAGATTTGAAGTTTTTCAACACGCGATATGTGTAGAAAAAAATTGTCAAAAATTTTTCTCAAACCTCCCATAAATACGCTTTGGTATAGTCTACCACCTAGGCAAGTTTGAAAAAAATCTGTTGAAAATTTACAAAAATAAAAATCCTCAAACTAAAAGTTAAATAAAGTAACATTTTGGCCTATAACAAGTAGTAAGAGTTGGAGCTCCCAAAGAAGAAATGTGGAATTAAATTTACAAAGAGTACCTTCTTTTAAAAGAATATAAACCTTAATTGCGCACTTTAAAATCAATAAATATTTGCTCTCACAACAGGTCAACAGACAATAGCTCTTATATCAAAATTAGTCCGATTTTCTATATCATATTTTCAATGAATACCAGTCTATTACAGTTTATCGACCAACAGCAAAACAGGGGGGGGGGGGGGAATCAACAAAGTCCGGTTCGGGGTCCTAGAAAACTATTAA
>FIZR01025231.1:0-11266 GCA_900060175.1 Ferrisia virgata | reverse complement strand
ATTTTCCTTTTTTTTTTTTTTTTTTTTTTTTTTTTTTTTTTTAACCAATCTTAGGTAATTTTATTTTTAAACTTGATATTAAGTGTTATCGATATGTTTTTCTCTACTCCCCATCATATTGATCGAGGTTTTTTTTTTCATCGAAAGAAAAATAAATTCATATCGAAATAGATGGGTAAATGAAATAGTCTAATGATGTCACCGACATTATAAGCAAAAATCACTTTCGACAAACGACAACTGGCTTTTTACGCGTGGTTTTTTTTTCAACTCGCGAAAAATTAATTTATTTAATGAGCTATTTACATTTCAGACGAATACAACAGATCTTGTGTAGTTTTACTTTATTGTTATATATTTACTGAAAACTTGTTCTCTACTTATGTAGGCCTATCTAATGTATATTACATGATCAACTCATCAGTAATTTCGAAAAACTCGTAAAAATCGTACTTAAATCATCCAGATACGTTAAGCATTATTCACCAATTTTACGAGCTCCAACTACACGTTATATTACTGTAGTAAATGCGAGCACAAAGCGTTCGATCTTAAAAAAATTACGCCATTTCGAACATCGATGACTAAGTAAAATTTAGCAGAATATTTGCACGTTCGACGAAATATACCTACTTAATGTATTTATACTAGACAGGTCTACAGGTAGGTCTATATCGTATACATTAATATAAACTGAACGGTAGTCCTATATTCGCACAATAGATGTACTACGCGTATAATCTCAAGTCTGTAGTCTCAGCACTATCATTTAATTTATATTAGGGCCTAAATTACCTACATCGCCGTACAGGAAGGTACATACGAGATAGGCAAAGATATACCTGAGCAGTTGGGTAGGTAAAGGTATATCTACGTAGGCATTCTGAGTACACTGCACATAGCCGTGTATTTTATTGCACACGGGGATTGAACCGAGACCACACTTATGGCATAAACAAAAGCAGTCGTTAAGTCTAACTAGGTACACCTCACATTGAAGCACGCTTAAATAAATTTGTCCAAGTTAATTTTATAACTTACATATGATATAATTTTACTAAACGAATGAAAAACCACCAACCACTTTGCACTTTACATATAGCACGAACATCTATATTAATGTACGTGATGTGCTCGTAGTTCGTCTAAAAGTAAATTTTTCACATTCGATGATATTCTTTACGATATTTTCAGTTTTTAGAATTTTAATAGAGAATCGCTCATTTTCTACCTGTTACTTAATACTTTGTTAACGCCAGGAATGTTTTAAAATTAATTAAAATTCTTGTACAAAATGTGGACAAAAAAATTTATCCATATATAAGAGGAGATTTTGATGTAAGCACCTCGAACCTATCTCCTATAAAGTACATAAAACTTCCGCATAATTTAAATTCTTTTACTTTCATAGCACACAGCTAACCAAACACTACGCCAAAATTCTTTCGAAGTTCAGTTTTTATCGATTTCACGCTAGGTACAGTCTACATTGGTTGTGATTGACTAACACATATCTATAGTACCCTGATCTAGCTACCTACCTATCTACCTACCTACCTGGCAGTTGGAAAATTCCAAAGTAGGAACAGAAGAAGACGAAGACGAAGAAGAAGAAGAAGAAGGAAAAAAAACAATAAATAAAATAATTTCGAAATTTTCCTCGGTAGACTCTTCACTCGGGCTTATACCTATCTATCTATCGTTGTTCGGTAAGTAGTAAAAAAGTGATCCACATTCGTGACTAGACCCTAGCGTTCACTTTACAAACGTGTAATCATTCCCTGGACAATAGCGTACTACATATTTTTGCTCAGTTCGAAATTTGAATTTTGTACACGAGAATAAATTGAAAGTAAAGTTTCATAAATTAAAGCGATTAAAACTTCGCTTTTAGAGATTATTTTTAATGGTCTACAGGAGGTTTGAAAACTTACACAGTATTTTACAACTACCTAAGGGTGTATGAGTGTGATGACGTCAAATAATAACGGGGTCCTTTCAAAAAAAAAAAAAAAAAAAAACCTGATTAAATAGGTTAGAATAAAATTAGCTGTAGGTATAAGGCACCGATGGAGGATCATCGAAGATTGCTTTTCCACACGTACGAAAGTGAAAGAAAATAAATTCAAATGTAATATTTTCTTTCAAGCCGTACCTGTATAAATGTTGACAAATCTATCATTCAATGACCACATATTTCAA
Organism: Ferrisia virgata; assembly: GCA_900060175.1. Taxonomy (NCBI): domain Eukaryota; kingdom Metazoa; phylum Arthropoda; class Insecta; order Hemiptera; family Pseudococcidae; genus Ferrisia; species Ferrisia virgata. Next base: position 9,064 of record FIZR01025231.1, on the reverse strand, counting down.
ATTGAAAAAAAGAAAATAAAAAAAAACTCATCTTTACATGCCATAATAAAAAATGTGATACAAGACTACCTTAATCTCTTGGTGTCGGTTTATTTTTTACGACTGTCGTCAGTTGAATCATGCTCAGGTTTTCTAGGTTAAGTTCACCTCAAATCAGGGTATCAATAAACCAGTTCTAACCCAAACCTTACTTGACCAGCGAATTATATTCGATGTTTCAGACGTCGTCGTCGTCGTCGTAGTCATCATCATCGTGAAAACGGAAATGGGATTTAATTAAAAATTAGAAGTGAACTAATTATGCTCTAGGTTGCAGGTGTCTATACTATATGGTCGGTCAGGATTAATATAAATTACAGATTTAATCAAAATTTCATTGTGTTGCTGAAATTTATTAATATCGTTTTGCTCGCATGGCAGAATATCCATCTTTCTTGAATACCATCATGAAAAAGTTTTACATTCAAAATATACGTGGAATAAAGCGATTTTCTCAAGATCCTACAAATCGAAAAAAATGATGAGTTTTTCAAAACTATTTCAGGCAAAACCACAGGCTTTATGCGAAGTAGACTTTAGGTACATATCTTCACAGGTGCGCGGATTTCCCCACATATATCGGATGAATATTAAACGAAAATTATATCATACCATTTGACATAGTTGAATAAAATTTGAAAAAATTCTTCAAGTCGAAATTTTTAGCCTGATTTTCTGTGTCATATTGTCAATGAAAACTAGGTTATTGCAGACTGTCGACCTACGGTGGATGTACGGAGGGAGTATCGAGAGAAATCCGTTTTGGGGTCCTAGAAGACTATTGAAACAATTATTGGCCACTTCAGATATTTAATTTTTTTTATTTATTCAATATCCTCGGTCAGTAAGCTTTAATTGGAAGTAAATTCGATATTTTTTAGACGGGTATAACCTAGGGTTAAAATTCCCTTGTGCCCTAATTTAGGGAAGGAGGGCAATGAGGGGCTAAACTGGAAAAAATTTACCATTTTTAAATCAATCGATAGAGGATCAAAAGTTGCATAGCATATTCAAAAATCAGCCACCCGCGACACATATCTCACCTCAAAATTGAGTGAAGAGATTGAAATTCGGCATGTAGATTTAGCAGAAGTCCTAAATGTGGGCCCTACCTGTACTAAGAAAAAAACATCCAAGTTAGCATCTTTTTTTACTCTGTGAATGGCAATTCCCGTATCTCCTTTATTTTAGGAGATTTCGGTTCAAAATGCAACGCATTGCGATGCTTTCTTCCTCTTTAGCCTGATTTTTATATCATACGGTTAATGAAAATCAGGCTATTACGGTCTATCCACCTACGGCTGATGAAAGGTGGGGGATCAACAAAATCCGTTTTGGGGTCGCAGAAGAACATTACGACCATTTTTGGCCATTTTCATTTATCAATTTTTTTCCCCCGAAACTAAAAATTATTTGCTCAGTTCGATACCGACCGAAATCAATTAAATTTAAGAAATAGACTTCGAGTGGTGGTGGATTTGATATTCAGGAGTGGGGATGACCACAGGTTAAAATTCAGTTGTGCCCAAATTTGAAGGAGAGTGTGCGGAGAGCCTAAAATCGCAAAAATTGTTCCTTTCGAGCCAATCGATAGTTAATCTAAAGTTGTATTACATATCCAAAAATCAGCCTCCTAAGTCAATTAGGAGGGGAGATATGAAAGGTTTCTCACCTTTTTGACCTTGAAAAGAGGCGTTTTCTCCTCTATCTCTTCTCCAAATCGAGCTGGAAAGTTAAAATTTGGTATGCAGATTTCATATAGATCCTAGACGTGCCTTTTCAGGCGTTTGACTTTTCACCCACATAGCACTCCTTTTACAAGCCCAAGAAGATTGTTACTTCGTCGGTTTCTCTTATTCTTTGAGTTCGTACTTCACTTATTCCCCTCCCACCCTCTATTAGGTTAGGAAGTCGAAATATGGTATGTTCAGGATGAGAGGTATATACGGCATACCATTAAACTAATGATTAAGGAATCGACCTGGGCTAAAGACTACTACCCACCGTGGTAGTGGAAAAACATGGTCGATTTTACAAACTGTGATGTAAAATAGTTGTTCATGCCTTTTTGGTCAGGGTCTTACTTCTAGCCTCTTCAAGCCTCTTCAAGCACCAATGGCAGAAGTGATGGCCTGTTTGAGCAATGTGCGTTCTTGCTTAAATCACAGTTTGTAAAATCGACCATGGTTTTCCACTACCACGGTGGGTAGTGGTTTTTAGCCCAAGTCGATTCCATAATCATTAGTTTAATGGTAGTATATACTTCTCATCCTGAATAAATCATTAGGTACCAGGTGAAGAAAGTAAGTTGTATAATCTAAGATTGTACTAAATATTACCAATGAACACACCTCACCCATCTAAACTTGGGAATGAGGCTTTTCGAGAGAAAAAAAAAGGGTCAGGCAAAGGTCTAAAATGTATTTTTTGATGGTGCCGATTTTTTAGCCAAATTGCACCCCCCCCCCCCGCCCTAATCAGTGATTACGATTTCAATTCACGTAATTATAATATTTCATGGAAATCAAACTGAAAAAGCATCGCTGTGCGATGCTTTTTTTTTAAACCCACGTATAGTGTTTTGGAAGCTTTAATTTTCGTACCTATATCTTTTTAAATGATTTATTTTTTATTTCACGACGATTACACGTTTGTTGCAAAAAATCATCAATCTTTTACATTTTACAATTGATCATTATCATCATTACATATACATTTGAACAATAAGCCGTATTTAAGTTTTCAATCGCTTCACGAAAATACATAAATATCTACGTACGAAGCGAAATAGGTAGCTAAGGAGCGTTTTCGAATGTAATTTCATCAAATGATATACAGTATTTTGATCAGGTAAAAAAGCCTCGAGCAAGGAAAAACTAATTCTAATTCATCCATATTTCAGCTCTTTGTAATTGGTTCTTATCTTACAGGATCAACTATCGTTTTATAAATGCTTTCCGAAATCCTGCTCGGTATAGTGCTCGTTCAACGTATAAAATTGTTCACATCGTCGTATTATTAATTTTATACTCACTTTTTAGTGATTGATAACTGAAAAGGGAGGAAGTAATTGTATAAGGAATTGGGCAAGCTTTGTAGGTATCATATAGAAAAGCCTACGATTCTATTTTATGCAAAATAAGTTATAAGCATCAGAGTATTTCGGGCATATTTTAAAAATCAATTTTTTGTAATAGAGTAATATCCACATTACCAAGAAGTGAGATGAATTTATTTTTAAAATCATATATGCATTCTTCACCTGTAACGTATGCGTAAGGATAAATTAGCATACGAGTACATATAGTTAAATTTTTCAACTAAATATATACACGGTGTACAGCGATGATATTGTAATGCATACCGCGGATATTCAATTAATCTTATGACACGCCTTCACACCATCACACCTCAAGTTGAATTGATACACCGTTGGATGATAATACTGACAATGTAAAACTTACCTTAAAAGGTTCGTGGTATATTGAAATCGATGTAGGACATCACACTAATAGGAGGCAACCTCCGTATGCTGTACGCGTATAGAAGCTCATCAACGCACCGAGTAAAGTCACATACGAATAAAAAAATAAAAAAATTGTTACGGTACCCACATCGAAAATAATTCGTAGCAAATTGTAATTCGATAAATAGAAAACTACCCTTGTACACTTAATTCGAGTACTTGTAGCCATTATGCGATTGATTTTTATTCAACACTTTTATTATACCTATTATGATAGTAAATATATAAGTAGTAGGTAGGCTAGGTACCTCTCTACCTATACTTCTATTATCACAACACAAAGATTTCCAATTCGCGCGTACGTACAGTACTTACTCCAAGAGTATATTCAAATAAACAAGTCTACTTCTCATTTATGCATGAATAAATATTTTGTCGCTATAACTGAGCATAACATTCGACTATTATTGTATGTATACCTGATATAACGATTGCCGCTTCTTCTGTACAAGGTGGCTTTATAAAATGAATATTCATACAACAATATTTTGGTACAGGTATTATTACCGATGTCAGCTTCAATTAACGACATCCATTTTATTTTTCACAACGCTATATACATCCAATTTAAAAAATAAAGGATACCAGCAGTATAAATAATATACCAATCAGTTTTTTTACATTCGTGCCTATCATACATTCAAAATAGTGTTCGGTATTTTTTTCATCTCCCCTCTCCGCCTTTTATTTCTCTTTCTTTATTTTTCTTTTTTTTTTTTTTTTTCATCGATGCATTATTTCACAGCATCTTCAAATAGGCTCTCGATTAGTTCCGCTATTAGTGCATCCGAATGTTGCCTGGACAAAAGTCTTATTTCTATACGCTTCTTCCGTGACTAAATCGAAAAACTAACAAAAATGAATGTCGAACATAATCAATTCTTCATACATATTAAAGACGCATCCGTTCGAAGTATTTAGTCGGATACCATCTATTTCTATACCTACTGCAATTTTTTTCTCATAATGTTCGCTTCAAAGTACACATATTACAGCTCATCCATTGTTTATGTAAATGATACGTGTAGTGTAGGTAATACGTATGTGTACATACCATAAATTGAATACATTATCTTATAAAACCACATATACAGCCAGCAGAATGAATTAAATTTTAATCATTTTTACCGCACATTAACGGCTTGTTTTACGAGTATCGGGTATAGTTTCCTCTCTCTTTCTCTCTCTCTCACTCTCACCATACGTACCAACTTAACACGATTTCGTTTTCGTTAAGTTTTACTTTGAATTGTAAGTATAAGTTTACAATTAATCAAACAATATATTGAACGCAGAATACGGATGCGTTTGAAATATATCGATTTTTTTGAGACCTGCCATCTTTTTTAACCATTTTAAATCATCCGTCAGGAATTCGTATCCATAAGCCTACCACCAAGACAGTAGAAAATAAAGCAAAGGTAAAATCAGACTTGTTTTCGAAACTCAATAATTTTTTTTCATGATGCAAATAAAACTAAATTACGTCACTTTTTATCAAATTTTATAATTCCAAATGAAATGGAATTACAGAGCAAAAATTCAAAAAAAAGCATCGCAAAAAAATGGGTTTTAAACGTGATTTTCTCAAAATGAAAGAAGATACTCGAATTGCTCCAACATTTATGGAATGAGAAAAAGTATTGCTCCTAGTGATGTTTTTTCTAAATTAGTGATAAGAATACAACAGAACACTAAACCGCCAAAACGCATACAGCGTGTTCAATTAATCCTACACCCCCCCCCCCATTGACAAAATGAGAATTTTTCGAGTTGAAAAAGTAAGGTTAGCAACTTGTTTTTATGTATATTCATTTTCCAACATCTTATATTGGTATTTCTGGAAACAAAATTCTAATTATACTAAGAAGGGGGGGGGGTGCCAGACTCAATTGAACACGCAATACTTATGCGAGAAACAATTTTTGATTCTCTGTCGAGTGGGTTTGAAAATGACTAATTTTTTCGATTTTTACCTGTCAGCACTCTCTCCTTCAAATTTATACACAACTGAATTTTGATCGCAGACCATTCTCACTCGTATATTTGTTTATCTAATCCATCGCCAATCCAAGCCTATTTGCCAAATTTCAGTGATTTCGGTCACTATCGAGCTGAGTAAAAAACGGATTCAGTTGATATCCCCGCCCCCTCACCCAATCCCCTCATAACTTTGTAAAAAAAATAACCGCTTGTTTGATCGAATTTCCTCAGTTTTTTAGATAAAAATTGATGGGAATGAAGGAGAGAAATCACCAGTAGCACAGTTGAGCTAGGGTTTTCATTCAACCCCTCCCTCCCTCCAATTGTAATTGGAAAAATTAAAACTGGCCGATATCTGTCTTACATTGTCTGCGGATTGAAAATTAAAACCCTGAAAATCCTTCATCTTTTGCCGTAAAACATCGAAAAATGTATTTTTGATGATTAAAAAGTTGTATCTTTTCAAAATTTTTACCTTGCTTCGCTCGGGCACCCTTGCGCCTATTTTTTACTTCAATTTTAGAAGTTGAAACTCAGAAAAATAGTTTTTTACATAATACGTATTTCAAAAAAAAAAATTTAAATACCACTCCAGCATCCAGAAAAATTTTGAACACCCCCCCCCCGCATGAGACGTTTCTGAATACGTCAATGAAAGCCACTCAATTTTTTGATAAAAAACTTGCAAAGTCACAGATAAAATTTATTGACTTGATGGTGCAGCCGAGAATTTCTGACAGAAAAAGTGCTTTTCTCAACGAGATAGGGAGGTGGATGCGAATTGGTTTTTATGAGGCACGAGCATTTTTCTTTTCTGAATTTCATCTCTCAGAAATGAATTAAATGCCTAAAAATAACATACATATGCCCGAGCGAAACAATGCAATGGAGAAGTTTTGAAAAAAATTGGACTTAAATGTTACGGAGGAAAAGGTTGTTCATGATTTTGGTTTGAAAGTTCTAATAAATGTAGCGTGGATTTCATGCCTCCCTTGGCTACGTCATTGATTTTCTGCAATAAAATAAAAATTACACTTCACTTCTCAGACGTGGAAAAACACAACTTAAATAAATACCTTTGAAAAAAATTTCGAGCCCGTAACAAAAACCGACGTGTTAGCGGAAATAGGGAACACGAAGGAGGGGCTAGGCCTCTTCACATGTTGAATCAGCCAACCCCAAATATTTTCACTAGTAAAAACAATAAGATGTCACTTTCAGAGTTCGCAAATGCACCTAAATATACTCATTTTTTTAAACTAAATCTTCACCCAAGCTTTACTCGGGCTATATTTCTTCGATTTTTGCGAAATAAATGCAGTAAATTCCTCCTATCTATAAGTATACCTAAGTACTTAGAAGGATGGGAAAATCTACAACACATAGAATATACAAGAACGTTTCCTTTATTTTTATTAGTACAGTATAGGATGTAAGACTTAAGCACCCCTCTTTACTCAAGATTATTTAATCAATAACTTTTTTAAATTTACACGAAGCATGATGGGAAGATTTTTTCACTTGATGATCTTTAAATTTGAATAGTTAGATTTCACAGCAACATAAAGAAGCCTTCTAAAAATTGACGAACTTGAAATTTTACAAGTATTAATGAACTTATCTTAGAGACGAAATAGATCGTTAATAATTTCCTGGGTTTAGTCATATGTCGTCATAATTATACCTACTTGCAACTAAGATGTGATTTTTGAGAATTTAATTCCTTCATTTCATAACTAGCGATAGTTTTTTAGACGTAAGAACACATATTCAGACTCAAACGAGTATTCAAAAACAAGATCAGAATCATGTTCGGTGATTTATTTGAATTTTTTTTTAATTTTACTGTACAAGGGTGTGGATTTATTGTCTCGTTTAAATAATAGTGCCATTCGTATGAACATACAACTCAGCTTTAAAATTTCAATCACAATCAATATAAGTATGAGAATGTAAGAAGATGAAAAACGAAAAAAAAAAAAACATCGAGTAGGATTAAATTACAATCAAATGGGGAATTTGTTGAAGTATAAAATTAGATTTACAAGCATAAAAAGAGCAACAATACATCATCAAATTTCAATTAGATAAATAACGCGATTTTGTTTCAAAAGCGAACGAAAAAAGCCATCGGAAAATTCCATATTTAGGCTTCGAAACTGCAGGAATGAGCCCAAAAAAAAATTTAATATGTTACAAGACCGTTAGTGTATTTTTAAAAATAAAAAAAAAACTATACGTAAGTAAGGAAGTAAGTAGGTAGACGAGGAGGTAAATAGGTATAGTACCTACTACCTAAGTACTCAGTTTTTCAACATGAAGAAACGAATGTACCGATACAAATGCACACGTGAACATGTAAACCTAATGTTATCCACTTATAAATCACAAACATACACCCCCATATACGTATACTTTGATAGTATTTCGAAATAAATTAAAAGACGGGTCGGAAAATCGAGTTAAATTCTATTACCGATTCCCTCCGTACAGTGAAGGATAGAATAAAATACATTCCAGTAATGGAAATGCCGACTGTAGGATAGAAACAGCTGAAGAGCTTCAGAAGAGATACCGTATTATTCCCATAGATCCCCGAACGATATGCAAACTGTGTATTTATTTTCAAGAAGTGCAAAAGAGAAAAAGAAAAAATATAACACGAGCATGTTATTTCTCAGCAAAACAACGTTTTCTAACAAAAGAAAATTTTCAAAAAACGTTAAGAATGTCGGAAAATAACGTACTCTCTTCTCTGTCTGCAGCATAGCAAGCTAGCTAGGTAAGGTAGAAGGTATGCAGCGAGTTAGCAACATATACGTAGACGTACACATCTGCTGGATGTCAGTCTTGCAAAACTATATATGCAGATTCCATTTACTCGAATTACACATCGAGAAATACGTTCTTTCATCGTCTTACGTAATGAGAGAAAAAGAGCCAACGTTAATAAGAAAATAGTAAATTATTTTTCCAGATCACCCAAGAGTATTGTATATTAATTCTACAGACTCGGGAGATAGACTTCGGTTGCGTTTTTTTTTCTCTCATTTTCTTTCTTCCTCTTCTTTTTTTTTTTTTTTTTTTTGCGTGACTACAGACGACGACAAATCAATTATTTTATACCGGAAAATTACAACGTTAAACTAACGCGGCGGCACCATTGTCGCCGTAAAATCGCGCCACAACCGTGTCAATATGTTTAGGTCATTACCAGCAGTAAATTATCAAAGTGTTCATCACTTTCAAGATTATAAACTCGTATAATTTCGAAATACCGAGTACAGTTGAATGATAAACTCTTGAGGGCGAAAAAAAATCATCATCATTACGCTACATTTGTTGTAATTCGGAAATTTAAAAAGAAAAAAAAGTGCTTTTTTGACGAGTGAAATTTATACTCTCAGAGGTTAACCGACAAATAAATTTCCGACTCTAAAAATTCTTCTTTCAGTAAATAATTCCGAATTCATTTGCAAAAAAAAAAAAAAAAAAAAAAAAAAAAAAAAAAAAAAA
>FIZR01025227.1:0-69442 GCA_900060175.1 Ferrisia virgata | reverse complement strand
CCCCCCCCCAATAAATGTACATACCTAATTTCAAGTTCCTAGCTCAATTTGGAGAGGAGTTATGGGAGGAATAAACTCAAAAAACTAAAAAAAAGAGAAATCCCGATCAAAAAACCACTTTTTTGGAGCTATAAGGGGATGCAATGGAGTTAAAAAGTTGAAACCACCAAAAGGTACATCAAGAGACCCAGCTGAATGTGCAGACCAAATTTGAACTTCCTAGCTTAATTTTGCGGGGTGATAGGGGAGGAACAGCCCATTTTCATGGTCAAAAAGAGGGAAACCCCCATATCTCCCCTCCGAATTGACTTAGGAGGTTGATTTTTTGATATGTTATACAACTTTTAGTTCTCTATCAATTGGCTCAAAAAGGGAAAATTTTTGCATTTTTAGCCCTTCAGCATCCCCTCCCGCTGAAATGGGGCAAAACCGAATTTTGACCTAAAATCATCCGCACTCATACATATCTAATCCACCGCCAAACTGAGCCGATTGACCGAATTGGAGCGATTTTGGTCGGTATTGAGCCGAGTAAATAATTTTAATGTTCGGGAAAAAAAAATTCAAATAATAAAAATAAAATAAATATAAATATCTGACATGGCTAAAAATTGTCTGGATGGTCTTCTAGGGCCCCAAAACGGATTTTGTTGATATCCCCCCCCACCCGGTCATCCGCCGGTGGTTGATATTTATAGACTGTAATATCCTGGTTTTCATTGACAATAATAAACAGAAAATCAGGCTAGTAAATATTTGACATGGTCAAAAATGGTCGTAATAATCTTCTACGGCTCCAAAATGAATTCTGTTGATATTCCCCTTACGCCATCATTCGGTGTATGTCGATAGACCAAATAGCCTGGTTTTCACTGACAATGTAACATAGAAAATCATGCTAAAACCATATCTTCAAGGGTTGAGTCAAAAAATGATACCACTATAACGATATCGTTAAATGTTCGTAAATGAAAAATAACAACTATGTACATAATTCGTTCCGAAAGTCAAGATCAGTATCTAATCAAAACCTGAAATCCTGTATGCAAACTAAATAAATATGTATATTAGATAATAGTACTGGTATCTACTATCACTAATTTACACCCTAAACACGAGGTAATATTGCAATCATAACGAGACAGCAGATTTATACAAATTGAACGATCGATGTTCGATATATGGTCACAGATGAGCACCCAATCGCAGCTGAAACCTTTCGGAGGCCACATTTAGGTACCCGAAGCCGCCGATGGCGATTTTCTTGGAAACGTCGAAAAAGCTGCGTAAAAATACACCTGATAATATTCCGGTATAACGTTACTATCGTTAGTAAGATAGTGCTCCGCGTACTTCCTGTCGTTTTTCCTAAACACCCCTGCTGTCTGCGAAGTTCCGGCCACCATCACCGAACCGGTTTATCCGCACGTTTAATTGTTATAAATTAATTATATTAGTATTCCGACGCGTATCTTTGACCGGTATGTACGTGAACCAAAGGCAAAGGTGTCCAACAGTTTTATGCATTTATAGTCAGACTGAACTGAAGCACATACGACAATGACTGTCACGGGTTCATTAACTGGTTCTCATTTACGCTATTTTGCCGGTAATTACTCCATTCAAAGGCAAATTGTTGGTACTCGATTTTCTTCTTGTACATTATAAGAGCAATACATAAGTACAACAAACTCGTGTACCAGAGTACTACGTGGTGTGCTGACACTGGAACCAAAGTAGGTAATGTGACGAACTGTTGACTGTTGTCCGACGGTGAGTAAAGTTATTCACGCTGTATAACTAAATCCATATACTATACAATCCAATTAAAATTAACCATTTTTTCACCTTCAAACGTGTAAACATTCTATGTAAGGTTTTGACTGGAAAATATACATAATACATATAAGTATACGCATCATCTAGACGTGCTACGAATTAATTACGTCTATCCCTACTCCCACTGCTCGAACACGTTGGAAAAAAGCCTATTATATCTTTTAATAACGGTTAATTTCTAACGAATGCTGTAATCTGCGCATAAAAGAGACTATTCAGTTATTCACGAACACAGGAAATACAATTTACAGTATGGGAACCCGAACAAGCTACGACAAACAATTGCCATATCACTTACAAATGGTTAAATAAGCGTGCGAATTGATTTCGACTAGAAACTTTGTAGATATATAACATGTTTTCTTCGACCAAAGTTGTAATTTAAAATATACAAAACATGTTAGTAAAAGTGAAAGAAAGCGCAGGCAAATCTTGCATAAATAAATGCGAGGGTGAATTGAAAGATTTTTATCAGGGCAGTAACCCTTATTCAAGCGGCTATTGTTATTACGATACAAATTTATACACCCTTGCGGTGAATTAAAAATTTATAAATGTGGAAGCTGAATCGTAAAAATATATCCTAAAATAAACCATCGGCATGGGCTCGGTTCGACAACATATAGTATACGAAAAGATTCCAGAACACCTGCGTAAACAGATGAGGTTACCCCTGCAGACAAATACGATAAAACTTTCATTACTTACCACTAGAAAAAAAAAACAAATTGTAAACAGAGTTATTTTAAATATAATTGATGTCTTTTTGGAATATTCGTATAAAATGAATAAAGTTTTCGGAAAAGCGACCGAAGGTAATAAATTCAACCCTATGAATCATCTATATGCATTTTTTTTTCCTTTTACCAAAGGGTGGTTTTGTCTATGCCGAATTCAACGCGTTGCGGTGGATTAAAATGGTATGATGTAATTAAAGTACTTACTTTTAACTGTCAATAACCGAATCGAAAAGTAACAAACGAAGAATAATTAACGAAAATTAATTATCAAGCCGAATTACGATCGAAACACCTTCTAAAGCCTACCGTTAATTACACTAAAACATAACTAAACCCAACCGACCAAACTCGATGAAGTTGTAAACATATGTGTTACCATTATGCCCGAGGCTAAATTTCGTTGCCGGTAATCCCCACCCCAACTTTTTTTAACGGGGTTTCTCTATTGAGTAGAAATTGTAGAAAGTTTTTAATTTGTATTTTCATTTAATCAATAGAAATCATTTTTTTTTTAATTATCGTAGTATTATTTTAAATGCGTTAAATTTTAATAACGAAAATATCTCAAATAATTATCTAATAATACAACACTTATTTTATTTCAGTGTTCAACTATCAAGGAATAAAGTAATAGGCTGTAAATATATATTCGTTTATTAAAATAATGATTTATGAAAAGATTTGCATCTTTCGGAAATTGAAATTTTCTTAATTGATTATTTTTGAAATCGAAACCATTTTTATTTCAATTTATTCAACTATTTATTTTCAATTGATGATTTGAAAAACTGAACTGAATCACGCGTTGAAACATTTTGAAATATCACGAGGCTACACTGCTTCCAGTTTTTCGTTTACCGCCTTTTTTTCATTTTTTTTTTTCATTTTATTTTTGATAAAAAAAATTGACGTGATAAGTAATAATTATAATTTTTCTAGAGAATTTTTTAAATATTAACGTGATTGCGTTTAATAAATTTCTTGTTGGTGTAATTAAAAACTCTACTTATGGATACTAATGAGCTGAACTCTTTATTCGCTAAGATAACGCAGCAAATAAAACTTTGCGAATGGTAACTTTTTGAAGAATTTCCTTGATCACTGTTAGTAAAACTTGACCTGCTGCATGTTCACATTGTAATAAATTTATTTTATCTGCAGTCCGGAAACCTTTAAAAAGAACATGAATCACAATGGAAGCACTAAAGAAAATGATTCCTCAAAATCTGACCAATGCAGAGTTTGTAAAACAAAAGTTTTAGCTCCCGAGGAGGATATTGTTCTTAGAATGAAATCAGTTTTTCATAAAACTTTGCTGGACATTGGAATGTAATTCTGAAAAAATTGATATTAGTTTTCTACTTGTTTACATGATAATGTAATTGAATAACTGCTTATAATTCAGAGATTTGAATTCTATTCCGACTGACGATCTTCCTGATGACACCAACTTTTCGGAAAATTCATATTATCAAGTCGAATGCGATGTGAAATTTATGAAACGTAACACTAAAGGCGAAACACCGCTACACTCCGCCTCTGGAAAGGTATTTTGACTTTTTAGTTCTATTTTTAAATACTTACGTCCTGTTTTCTAATGCGACACAATTAACCAATTTCAGAAAAATGTTGAAAATGTGATTACCATGTTACAAAAAAATGCAAATCCCAATACTCAAGATAATGCAGGATGGACACCTCTAGTAAGATTAACGTTGTTCAATATCTTTCTCGTCGAGTTTTGTACCTTATGAGTTGACATTTTTTAGCATGAGGCAGTTTTCAAAGATAACATTGCTATTGCTTCAGAATTACTCAAAGCTGGTGCTATTGCTAATGTACCTGGTTTAGATTTTACTACTCCTTTGCATGTTGCAGTCTCTCATAATAATCTAGAAATTAGTCGACTTCTTTTAAGATTTGGTGCTAATCCAAGAACTCGTGATATTAATGGTAGAATTCCGGAGTAAGTAATATGTGTTTTAAAAGAATTGTAATCTTAACATATGCCTTACTTAATTTTTAATGAATCTTGAAGGGATTTCGCCGAATCTGAAGATATGAAATTGCTTCTGAAAGAATATTCGGATTCGGACAAAATTTTGAAAATGGGTGAACAATTTCGGAAGAAAATTGCCCCTAAACAGATGACTATATTTTTAATTGATTCTTCTTTACTTTCGACTGAGGAACAAGATGCCTTGAAGAATAAACTAAACCTTAAATTTTCAAAAGATTTGAAGTAATAATTACCGTTGATCTAAAACCGTGCAATTTTCGTTGATATTTTTTTCAATAATTATATTTTTTTATAGAGAAGCTACTCATATAATAATTGAGCAACACCAGAACAATGTTTGTGAACCAAGTTTTCAAGTTCTTCAAGGAGTTTTAATGGGATGTGCTATTGTGAATGTGAGATGTATGTTTTAAGAGTTTCATGTTCATAAAATAACTGAATAAGGCTCATAATTACTCACATTTATGTATACTCATTTTATTTCATAGGGTTAAAAACTTGCTTAAGAAAAAACAGAATTATTGATTTTAGCCATTATGAAGTAAATGGAACGACTGAATTCCCCCGTGACAATGGGCCTAAACTAGCTCGAAACAACCATTTGACATTGGTAAATCTCACATACTGGTATATATTTGAAACGATGTATAAACGTGAACTAAACTAATGATGTTTGCACCCCAACAGAATCCACCATTATTTAAAAATTATAATATTTATTTGAAGAAAATTAGCGATGAAGCGAATATTAAATCCCTTGTTACGTTGAGCGGAGCGAATATTTTGAATCGTGAACCAAATCCTGAACATTCCCAAACAAATAATTTCATGTTTCATTGTAAACCAGGCCACGCAATGGAATGTACATCTACATTGATATTATTTGAAGCTGGGAATCGAGAACCAACGTTGAAATATAACATGAAGCATATTAAATCCTTACCAGTGCAGTGGTTTTTAGATTGTATTCAAACTTTCAACATTAGGGATCCTTGTACTAATTAAGTAACATATTGAGACTTTTTTTCACTCATTATCCAATTTATGTTTCCATTTTTGTGAATTAATTAGTTAAAAGTAGATATTTTTTTAATTTAAAATTTTATAATGAAAAAAGTTCCCGACTCACCACGACTGAGTAATTTTGATGAGAATCTGTGTTTTATTAAATATGATTTCCGAATGTTTAATTGAATTTTTTTTTAAATGTAAAATTAAAACAAAAACTTTAAAATAGGTATTCAAAAACTATATCACATGATAATTCAATTGTATCTAAATTTCAGACAAAATGTTACGTTTAGTTTGCTTGGAGACAGATTCTTCAGATTTATTGGCATTAGTCTCTTCTACGCTTTCTTCTTCTTCTTCTTCTTCTTCAGCCAGAATTAAATTCCTTTTCCCTCGTTTTACTTGATTCTTTTCATCACCTTCAGCTGAGGCATCTTTTAACGGCATGAGTTGAAATTTAATATCACCGTCTTTTACTCGTTTTTGTAAAAATTTTGCTGAATCTTTAAATAATTTTTCGAATTCTTGGAACACCTTCTCCTAAAATCAATAATAATTATTGAGACTTTACGAGCACGAAAAATTAAAAATTTCAATTGAAAATTCAAAATACCTGTTCTTCTGTAGAATTTGAAGTTCCGGAAATTGTAACTCGTACTTCGAAATTTTTCTTCAGCCATTTCGCTGCATTATTTAGCTTCATTTTCAAATCGTTTTCCGATATACGACAGGACAATATGAGTATCTTGTCTCCTTTAAGCGAGTCACTTTTTTGCTCTTTACGTTTTCTTTTTTCAGAAAGTTCTTCTTCTAAATATTGAGCTTCTGTCATTAACTTATAAACTGGTCGTTTTGTTCGCATATCCATATCTATGATTTTAATTAACCTCAATTTGCGCCCTTCAGCGATTTTAGTAGCTTCCTCCAACGTACACACCGAAATAGTTTGTTTCGTGTCGAGTAACGTGATTTTAGGTATTTCTGGTGTCTTTCGACGAATTTTCTTCTCTGCCTCCTTGACGGCATCTTCAGGATTAATATCTTCAAATGGATTTTCCATTCTTGCAAAAAATCTTACGTTGTCTGTCAGATGGTTAACAGAATTGGATCTAGGTCGTAAAAAGTGCGATTCTTTGGCTCCAGATGAAATTGTACAAAGGGAACGATAACATTGGGATCGTATTAGTAATTTAATACTTGATGAAAACATGATGTACTACAATAACTTTAGATGAGCAGAAAACAATTACGGCACTTTTAACTTAACACCGCAGGTTGTTTACGGATTATTTAAAAAGAAAAAAGCTTTCGTAAAATTATTGCGTTTCAAATTTTGAAGTTTCAACAACATATTAGTAACATCTCATCACAGAAATTGTTCGTAAATAGACCTGGATCTAAAACACAATTCTTATAGATTTTTTAAATTACGTATAAAACTACTAAAACACAATTTAGAACCGATTTTTTTTTTTTAATTTCTCGTGTTAATTCTTATCACTTGCAAATAATAAACTGATAAAAATCCAGTTCCAAAAATTTCAAAAATCAAAATAAACAGTCGAATTGAGAGTTTTTCGATCAACTGTACAGTATTCAAAGCAATCAAAATTATTATTTAATTGAATTATTTGCAAAGTTCGCATTGATTTCGTAATAATAATAAAGAATGTTCAATTTGTAAAAGTACGTTATAGAGTATTACAGAGTCTAATTTATTCTACAAATTTTATTTTTCTTTAAAATCTGAATATCATATTTCGTCCATTTTGTTTTTACCGAAACGTCAGTATTGCAAAACACGTGTTCTCAAAGTTCCGCTCAAAGTTCCCCCTCTCCTTCTGAAAGTTCGTACTTTCAAAGAAATTCAATCAATGCTTCAATACCGGTTAACTTATGTGTGCGCAAGCTATTTCAAATATTACCTTTTTACGTAGAAATGAAGCTACGATTATATAATTAAATAATTATACATTGTTTTTATTTTTCAAAGTATATAAAATTGTGTAATAGGAGTAAAATCCACGAAAATATCGCGTTTCACGTGGTTTGGGTTATGTAAGAAATTCACGTGTTTGCGCTTTTTCTAATCGGCATCAATATAAATTACTTCGCATTGTGCAGTCATTTATTTTAACATTTAATCTCTTTTCGTAGTAGAAGTGTTTTTCTTTTATTTAAAATGAGCAACGCATCGGATTTAATTACCGGAGGTAAAGATTATATTCCTCAAGATGGATTGACTGCTCCTGAATTATTTTCCAAAGGGGATGGCCTCACTTATGGGTGAACTTTAATTTTTTATATTCCTTAAGCTCATTCTTTGAAAAAAAATTTCAACATTTTCAAATTTTCAGAGACTTTATTGTTTTACCTGGATATATTGATTTTACTGCCGATGAAGTCGTAAGTGTTCGACAAGAAGTGATTCTCATTTTACCATGTGGTTTTCACTCTGCATTCATGAACTTCCATTTTGTTACAGAACTTGAATTCAGCTCTCACAAAAAAAATTATTTTAAAAGCACCACTTGTTTCTTCTCCTATGGACACAGTTACTGAATCTGAAATGGCGATAGCTATGGCTGTGAGTGTTTTTTCACGCTACAAATGTATTCTATATTTTATTTTCATTCTGAAGTTTATTTGTAAATCAGCTATGCGGTGGTATCGGAATTATTCATCATAATTGTACCATACAAGAACAAGCTGCTGAGGTGATGAAAGTGAAAAGATTTAAACACGGATTTATTTGGGATCCTGTTGTGCTCTCTCCAGATCATACGGTACTTTTCTTTCGTATTAATTTATTCAAGTGAACTTTATTTTACCATTAGCTTCAAACAGGTCGAAGACGTGGAAAGGGTGAAAAAAGAGCACGGTATATGTGGAATTCCAATCACGGATAATGGACAACGGGGCGGAAAATTAGTTGGAATTGTTACCTCTCGCGATATTGATTTTTTAAAAGAAGACATACAGTTGAAAAATAGAAAATTATCTGATGTGAGTATCTCATTTGCATTTGAATAGCCACTGCGTTATTGTTGATGCGTGTTTACAAAACACTAATTTATTCTGTTTTGTCAGGTTATGACGCCGTTTGATAAATTGGAAACTGCTATGTCCGGAATTACATTAGAAAAAGCGACAGAAATGTTGGAAAAATCTAAACGAGGCAAACTTCCCATCATCAAGGAAGGCGGTGAATTGGTTGCGCTAATTGCTAGAACAGATTTGAAAAAAAGTCGTAGTTTTCCTAACGCATCTAAAGATGCGAATAAGCAACTTTATGTAGGAGCTGCCATAGGAACCAGACCCGACGATAGGAATAGATTAGATGCCTTAGTAAATGCTGGCGTTGATGTAGTAGTGATTGTGAGTAAAATTTTTTTGTAATTTTTCTCATACAAGTATCAACTTAATCAGTTCAATTTTTTCATTAGGATTCTTCGCAAGGAAATTCGATATTTCAAGTAGATTTAATTAAAGAAATTAAAGCAAAATATCCAGATTTACAAGTCATTGGGGGAAACGGTACTCATCATATTTATTATTCAATTCTCTCTACCAAATTCTATTTTACATTTATTTATTTTTTAGTTGTTACTGCCGCTCAAGCTAAAAATCTTATCGATGCTGGTGTCGATGGCTTGAGAGTTGGAATGGGCTGTGGATCTATTTGTACGACTCAAGAAGTTATGGCAGTTGGACGTCCTCAAGCAACTGCCGTTTATAAAGTGTCTGAGTACGCTAGGCAATTTCATGTACCTGTTATTGCCGACGGAGGTGTTCAAACTATCGGCCATATTGTGAAAGCATTAGCTCTTGGAGCATCTACTGGTTAGTTGTTGAGTAGCTTATTATTTCTTATGATTTGCGGTTCCTACTTCATATATAATTATTTTTTACGTTTGCGCAGTTATGATGGGATCTTTATTAGCTGGTACGACTGAATCTCCAGGGGAATATTATTTCTCCAATGATGGTGTAAGGGTCAAGCAATATCGTGGTATGGGTAGCTTGGAAGCGATGAATCGACGCGATGCTGGTTCTGCTAGTGATCGATATTTCCATAGGTAGGCCTAAGACGAAAAAAAAAAAGATGCCTTATATCGTGACAGAAACTTGACATGAATATTTTCAATTCTGTATTCTAGTGCTGTAGATTTTCTTAAAGTACCTCAAGGAGTAAGTGGTTCAATTATAGATCGAGGTTCTGTTATGAGATTTTTACCATATGTCCAGTGCGGTTTAAAACACAGCTGTCAAGATATTGGCGCTAAGAGTCTTTCAGAATTACGGTATGTATTTGTATTTAATGTCACAAATTTTCTGTAATGAATTCATATTTTTTTCTCCTAAACGTATCACATTTTTTTGTAGAAAAATGATGTATTCGGGTGAATTGAAATTCGAACGAAGAACGTTATCAGCTCAAATTGAAGGAAAAGTTCATAGCTTACGTGAAGTTGACTCGTATAAATAAGAACATTGCCAGTATTACCTTTTATCTGAAATCTGAACGATTATCAAGACCAGTATTGTTTATTAAACTGTATGACGTTCGGAATGATGATTGCAATAACGAATTTAACACTGTTCCTGTGTTACCTAATACCACACGCAGATAATTTTATTTGTAAATATTTTTCTGTTTTTCTCCTTTTATTATTATTTTTTTTTACCGTTGACCTGTTTTACGTTGATTTTAACATTTCGGTGGAAAACATAATTAATATACCTACTGAGTGTATGAGTTTTACACAAGTCAAATGTATTGGTTAATTTTTATAAGTGCGATGCATTGTATACGAATCGTGTTTTATATTCTTCCCCTTCCCCTTTATGTGTTGTATAAGTTATGAGATGAAATTTTCAGTTCTTCCGTATATTTATTAATGAACTGTTGAATAAAAACTTTTATTTGATTGAATTCTTCATTTCAACGATTTCAAAACGTTAGCTATTGCTATGATCTGACTTCTGATGAACTATTTCCTCGCTACATTACATTATACATACGTATTGAATTTTTTTTTTGAATTCTTTATCGTTGAATAAACATTGAAGAACTTCAAAGATAAGACTACTATGCTTGTCGAACATTCGTTAATTATCAAAAATAAAGGCTACTTCGCTCGTTACCGTATTGAGATGATATTAATTAATTTATTCAAATTTACGTAAATGATTTGCGTATTCAATTGAAGTATTGATTTAATTCAGGTAGCTCGATTATCAACTTGAGAAATGAAGATAACACATTTCACTTCGGTGATAAACACCTAGATATCTCGACAAGTCATGAATTTTGTTTAAGTGAAGAATATTAATTATAACACTACGAATAATCTTATTCATGTTAAATATAGGTAAGTTCAACCTCTCAGTTTTTTTGACATGTTTCTTTAAACTGGTAATGAATTACAACTCTTGTCATGATTAAGAACAAGAAGTTACAAAATGTGCAAAGTTATGCACTTCATTTCATAAAACAGCTACACATCAGATATGACAAAATATTACAGAAAATCAGACTGTAAGTGGAATGTGTCTGAGCGTTAGAATTCTATGATTTTTATTAAAGTTGTAAGGTTAACTTATATAAATTAAACTTACATACCGAATCAGAAAAAAAGAAAAAAGTTTTAATTAGGATTTTCATGTTTGATCACTGATCAGTGATCATTGCGATATAAAAGAGGCGGAAAAACTGATAAAAAGAATCACGCCAAAATTCGTGAACTTCCCAAGATAATTATTAATGATTAGGAATATCTAATTCTAAACTTTGGTTTCAAATTAGATTCGAAAATAGAAGCTTAATTTCAGATACTACTTGATATGGAATTTTGTTCATATTTATATTGATGAAATAGTAATACTTAGATTTGTCTTCATTACATCTCTATATATTCATCAGGTATTTTAGCTTGAAAAATTCCGAACAAAAAATGATGAAATAATTCATAACAATGCATTGGTAAATAATGAATGAGAATCGTTTATCTTTTCGAGCGGAAACTTTTGAATAAAAATCTCTCATAATTTTGTTTTCTTCGATTGAATTGCCAATCAGTAGCCTGATAAATGAAATAAACAAGTCCGCGTATAAAAGTTTATTATTCAAGCTTTTACAAGCGCTAGTACAAAATAATTTCTAAATATTACACAAGATTTCCATTTTCCGATTTAAAAAAAAGTTAATGTACGTTACCTGTTACAAAAAATTTACATATTCAATCATTCGATGATTAGCAATATTTGATTGTACCAGTATTTAATTTTTAGGAGGTAAAATGATTTCGAAGAAGAAGGAAGCGAATTCAATCAATTAATTTTCAAAATGAATACATGCTTTTTTGATTTCATGTTAGAAGCATACATGATGGAAGTTCGGTTTAGAGAATAAGAAGTAAAGCAGAATTTTAGAGTAAACTATACGTTCATAAATTTTATTTTGAGCGAAATATGACGGTTTTGGGATGGTTTTTTTTTTGTAGATTTTTGTTGTACTTACACCAAAACTTATCGTTCAAATATAAGTTACTTCATTATTATTTGTAATTACCGGTTGCACTTCTACCTATCACACCTATGTACCTCATTATGTACTCCTTCATTTTATAGAGCTGCAACCTTTCCGTTATCAATTTATTATTTATTCTTAAAAGTTTTATTAATTATTATAAATTTTGTTGATTTCGTGAAAATAATGACGATGAAAAAAAAAACATCAATGAAAAAAATCTTACAGAGTGATGGAAACTTCATATTTAGGGCATTGTAGTAAAATTAGAGCGTTCCTTCATTACTTTATTGCTGCGTGAATTAGTAGTAGTATTACCATCATTACATAATTTTGTATTATGTGAAATAAAATAAGAATACACAGCTGATATAGAAACATTATATTTATTAGGATATTTCACTTTGATTCCTTTCATGGCAAGCATGAAAAAATAGTCAATTGACATTAATAAAGCTACTAAGCATTATTTTGCGTAGTTGAGTATTCCAGATAAGTGATTGTTATCCTACTTACTTGCTTTTTGTTTGTTAGTAACACATCCTTCGCATTTTATTATTTGTTCAAAAATTATTTTAGCACAGTTGAAGTTTCTTCTATCTTCAGGCCTGGTTAAAGTTCTGTTTCGACTCCGCCAGCACGTTTCAGGATTGCAAGCTGAAAAAAGTCCCCATTGTGTGGTTGGGCACTGTGCCTGAAATAAAAAAATACAAATATTATATTTAAAATGGTGGGTACCAAAATATTACACTTCATGATCAAACAATTTTGTTGTTTAAAGTATTGGTTTTACTGACAGCTAATTTACGTCGCTCTTGATTTAAACGTTCTTCCTCCTTGGAAACACAATCGACAGAACATCCATCACTTTTTAATTTTTCCGTAATCTTATTGCTTTCAGAGCATTGTTTAATGACATCATTGCTCCAATCTGGAAATTTCCCTTTGACCCTTTCGTGATCACATTGAGGGATTGAACATCCACTCCAATCGACGTTGGCATCAAAATTACAAGAACTGTGAAATGAACGTCTTATCATTAATTAACCCTTAATCGCAGTTTCAAAATTATCCAATACATACTTCAACATTTCATTAGATACAGTTGCGTGCCTGCAACTGTCATCAACGCAACCACCAGTGTCTATGGGTACTGCGTTAGTAGTTCCTTCATTACAATTTTTTTCGTAGATTCTAGTTCTGGTTAAATGTATACGAGCTAAAGGTTTTAATCTTTCTGCGGGAAAAATTAATGTGGTGTTTGTCGTTATGGATTTTGATAAGATGAACAATGATTCAAAAATAAATAATGAATTACCGGTATTGTTGGTATGAAAAGGAGATGCGTATTCTGTAGCGTGATCAATTTTAGTGATGGTATCGTTGGTTGGTTGTGTTTTTGACTGATCGATTAACAATTTTAAAAAACAAATTTAAGGTTATTGAGTATTTAGGGATATTCAATTAAGAATGCATGAATGAGGAACACTGGAGCGCACCGTGTATTGAAGATCGGCGTATAATCCCAAATCAAAAGGATGAAGATCAACACGTTTATAAGGTATCCATTCCGTTTTATTGCACAACTCTAAGTTTGATACTCCTACGAACCAATCCGGGGAAGGTACTAGAAATACATCGAGCATTTGGATAAAATGCATTTTACTGATGATATTCTACGGATAACTAATTATTGTAAAAGGAATGAAGACTTACTTATTAATGAAACGACTGATAATAAATGTTTTTCTTTGTCTACTCGAAACACAGCGAATGTTTTACCGGTAATATTGGGATACCTTAGGCCTTTAGCTTTAATTACGGTTCTTGTTACACTGCTCTGGATTAATAAAAAAAAAAATAAAATAAAAAAATTATTTCATTTCTGTTTTAGTATTTTAAATTAGTCAGGTAAGTACGGTACTTAGTAGGTACTAGGTAGTCCGTTCAAATGAATGTTATCAGAATAAAAATGTAAACAAAATGCTGCGGACCAATTAGATTACTAGAAATATATCGAATATTAGATTTCTAGTAATTTGATTGGTTTATAATAATTATGTTTGCCACATCATAGTTTGTTTGTGCCGGATGCATAACTGATTTCTCCGAGCTCCTTTTTCATTAGGTTAGGTAGAGGTACCTGCCTTAATTTCACTTTCCAATGTAGTTGTGGTTTCGTTGTTTAGAAATTCTATTAAACCTTGAGATGGCATTTCATTTTCTTTCCAAAACCTAACAACATCAAAACAAATATTTACAAATACATTTCCAACAATTTTGATAATTTTTACCTAAATGTTTGACGGGTTCACTTACGTGTAAGATACCCCATGTGAAGCACCAATCACATCAGAAAAACGTGTACTCCAAATATTGCTAGGGAAATAAAGAGGGTGACTTTGACGAGTCCACATTCCTTCGAATTTCAACTACACCAATGCTTAAGATTAGGCATTCCAAGTATTGGCGTTCAATAGATAATTTCATGTAAAGTCAGCGCTTACTTCGTATTTAGCTTCTTGGCAGGCTTCGCATTCTTCAATATTACCATCATTTTTAACATTATCATCTTCGCATATTTCTGCTCTTAGACCGCGATTATTCCGATACCATACATTTTGTTCCATTACAGACGCTCTGCATGGATGACAAGAATATGATTTATTTTTTAACGACAAGCTACAGCGTTAGATGGAAATATACAAACCGAAATATCATACAGCCTCTTCCAGCTGGCGGAGCTTTCCATTGTACGATTACTTCGTGTATGAATTTATGAGATGTATGGATCACCATGTTCGGACATTTTTCATCTACTTTGGCGCTACTATCTTCAGAAAATACTTCCAATATGCCAGCAATCTGCGGATCTAATATCGGACTAATCTCATCCGTATTTGAAGGTTGAACAGTGATAGAAAACCCGTTGAATTGAAAACGTTCTTCCATTACACTATTGAAACCTTTCAAAGTGACTGGAAAATTTTCATTAAAATTTTTATTGTATAATCGGTTACCTACGAATTATGATTTGCGAGTGGGCCTATTTACCATTGTAAACTTCGCCTGGAATGTATTTCTCCGTTGCAGTGACTATTCCTATTCTGAATTTAGCGTCATTTTCGTTCGGTGTACCTGAAGCTCCTTTTGGTTTCACGTCGCATTGATAAGTATAGGTATCTCGAGCGTGGTAAAATAATAATAGTATCATTAATAGTTTCATCTTTATACTCAATTAATCATGAAAAATCTGAAACGTACATTTAATCGTGGTTTTAAGTTTAATAGGTAATAGCGCGTGCATGGATATTCATAATAATACATAATACGTGGACATTCGTGCCAAAAAAATGCACGTTTAGTGCACGATGTACATTTTTTTGGCAATATGTATTATGAAAATACTTCTTGGCTTATGTGTGAAGGTTAATGATACGTGTCATTATGTTATGAAATTTTCATCCTCAATTAATTCTTTTTTTTTTGCGGGTGAGAAATTGAAGAGATAACTTTTAACGTTGATTGTTTCCTATGCTGTATTTACTCTCGTTTTACTTTCAATTTTAATGTAAAAAAAAAAATAATTACCAAGTTTTTAAAATAAAATCATCATTCTTCGATTTTGAATTTTAATGCGGTCAGTACTCGATTGATTCAACAAAAATAAAACAATCGCTTATTTAAATTTAATGAATAGGTAGAGGTATCTAGATCTAGATACCGGACCTGGCGTTTGAAGTATATTAACGTAGGTACCTATCTGTAAAGTGATCAATCAAACCTTCTGTTTACAATACATGGTCCAATAAAAATATAGGTAATAAGTATACAATTAATATAATTTATTTGAGCTACAGAAAATACTGTTACTAGCTGCAGCGCGTAATTTAGTTTGCGATGCAGCTGGAATTTCACAAAAAATCAATACCCCACATCTGACCCAATTGCAACGCTCGGGCTAAACATCCGTTTTTTAGTCTTGCGCTTTACACTTTACTCAAAATATCGTAAAAACATTTTTATGAAAATTTTGCCTTTCAAAGGACGTCGTCGGTACCTTTATTGATGAATCGAAGTTTTATGTTTTGTAATGTTTCATACATAAGTGAAGACTTTAATGGCTAAATTGTAAGTATCTGATGATTTTTCATTACTTATGTAGGAGACAAGATAAGTAGTTGCTTGTATCTTGATGCTGTCATGTTTTTAAAAATGATTCGAATAAGTATCTAGTCATTGTGGCTGATAAGTTGAAAGTGTTTTGGTATTTATATCGCACCGTACAGACTGGATTTTATGAGAATGACCAGTAAATAAAAATGATTAGATTTGAAAATGATCGAATTTTAATACAATTTTTTAATCAATGAGTATCAGGTCAGATGGTTGGAATTTTCCAAACAATGTTATGATAATACAACGATATGTGTAATTTTTATTTATCGTGGTATGATTCAATCTTTTGTTACATTACGAAGTTATTAAAATTCATTTTGTCAGTGAAATGAACATTACGAAGTGATTAATCGAAATTTATCAGCAAAGCATGTTTGTGAAGTTGTTAAATTTAACTTTATTTCTTTACTTTTTTACTCAACAATCTGTTTATTACAACTTTCATTCGTTACTAAAAGCTGCTGCGATGTTTTCATTTTGTCTTTTCATTATCAAAAGTAATTAGCAGTTACTTCATTAGACCTATGCATAAATAATATGAGTATTCTGAATTATTTTATTAAAAGTTTAATGAATTTCTACGTACAAACTGAAGTACTTGTTAGTCTTTAGATTATTTTTTATAAAAAAAAAAAAAAAAAAATACGATTTTTTATAACAGCCTAAGTTACCATACATAAATTTCACTCAGCATTGCAGTTTTCAGTCATATGTTATGCCTTAATCAATGAAAAAAATATACTAGAGATCGAACTACACTGCAACATTACACATTAATTCAATGGTGCAGTACTCAAAGGGTTTTTCAATTCCAAATTATAATTATAATTTTTTGTAAAAATATAATTTTTCAAATACAGAAAATACTTTGATAAAAAATAATAATGTTGGATTGGACGTTCGATAAAAAGCAGTGTTATCAGTTAACTAAAACCATAAAAAAATTGATAATAATAAAATTAGCGAAGAGAACTACTTTCCCTTTTTTTTTTTTTTTTTAAATGAACGCGTTTCCACAAAATTATGTTACTTTTATTTTAAAAAATGATGCTTCTAAAATACAGGTGAAACTGTAATTAATACTTTCTTCATATACGATGGAATTCATTTACTTTAGCAAAAATATAGAATGTTTATCATCACTCCTTTTCTTTTAATACCATCACCTCACATATTATTTTCACGTATTAATTTCTGAGACAATTTATTAATGGCATTCATTAATCATACTGAAATATCCACTGAAATGTATTTTAAAACCAACTAAAAATTAAAATAAGCATTTTTTACGTTTTTCAAGCTAAAATTGAACAGTTGAACAGAAGTCGGTTCTGATTGAGTTGAGCGTAGTTAAAACATCAACAAACTCCACCCAATGGAAAAAAAATTATCAAGTTCTCTATTTAAAAAATGAATTTTGATACTTCACGAAGATTAATCAATTAATAGTTTCTCTTTCATCTGGAATAGTCATAATTTCAGGATTGCTGCTGTTATTTTCCCGGTTGCGTTGGTTTAGTTTAAAAAAAAGAAAAAAGAAAAGCTCCAAAGGTTCTCTCGTCAAATTTTGGATGATATAGAAAATACTTTTAATTAGCGTCAGGCCACAGATACCTATTATCTTCAACTAGTGTGATGTTTCGAAACGTCTATGGTGTTTCAATTTATTTCAAATGCAAGTACCTAACTAATCCTAATGCTCTGGCAAATAGTGCCTACGTAATTTCAATCATTCTGTCTACTTATGGTACGATTGAAGAACTGGTACTGCAATTTTCAAAACTAAAACTGAACAATAAGCAGATTATGAGAAGTTTTTGATGAGATTGTGGCTTTCAGAAATGCTATTCAACAATTTTAGAGGGATTATTACGAATAAAATTGATTTTCGGCTTTCACCTGCATTTCATTTTGATACAGTTTATAAATTCGTCTATCTCTATCAAAACCAATAAACCTTATTAAATTTCTACACCTTTCCCGTCTCTAGAATCCATTATTTTTCAAACAAAAAGTAAAAAATAAACGGAATCAAATTCGCTTTCATTGCAAAAAAAACAAACATATCGTTAAACCATTGACCATCAGCATCGCATCATTCATGTAGCCTACAGAAAAAGGAATTTAAAACGACGGTACGTTATCACATCAGCTCTAGCGTCATACATTACTCATGCGTAATGTCAACATTTTTGAAAGTTTGAACAAAAGTCATACTAACCTGAAATGTTTGATTATCAGTCTGGAACAGCGTTGGCCGACATGTACACGTAGAAAGACGCTCGGATTGCGGACTGAAGAGGAGGGTTTGACCGCCCAAAATCAATAAACGCGAATATATTTCAAACCGATATGAAACGTATCGCGATGTCAAGACTCGAACAGAATATGAAAGATGTACTCTAATGACTTTTTTTGCTCTCGGTTTGTGCACAATATTTACATTCGAAATGTCGAGTACTAAGTAAACCCCCTTATTTAAAGATGCTAGAATATTGATAAAGTTGTGTATCATTTTTGGCGCATGCTCCAAAAATAAAGATAATTCGTCAATTACAATGGTACAACTACAAACTATACAACGTCTCAACTTCTCTATGTTTTGTTTTTTTTTTTATGACGAATATTTGGTATAAGTTATGTAAAGTATTCTGGCAAACATTTCCATTTAGATTTGTTAACTTAATGCGAATACCTACATTTATATTGTACGTTGGGAATTCGAAATTTCTATGAAATTTCTATTTTTACACGTTCGAATAGGGGGAACAAACTGTTGCATTTTTTTCATTTCTTTTTTCACCTATAGTTTGTTCAATTTAAACAGATCTCTGGCTTATCAATAAACAATGCTCGTTAACCAATAAGATGTCATGAATATTGATTCTAAGACATCCTACTAGTTAATAGCTATTGCTTATAGATAAGCCAAGGATCTCGTTGAAATTCAAAATTTTTATAGGTAATATTTTTACATTGCAAAAAATTCACCCGAAACACCGTACGACTGCGATTTTATTGACAGCAGGTAATTTATCGAAAATTAACATATACCTGGTAGGTAACAGAAATATGTAGCAAAGGAGACTATTAATTTTGGAAAATTTTCAAAAAATTACTCTTGTCCGAGAGAATTAATCGTCGTTTTGTTTGGCTTCGGCTAGTTTCTCCATCTGTTCTAATATTTCAATTTCTAAATCGACGTGTTTCATGCGATCAGCTTTCGTACCATCGTAGTACTTCAACTTGGGCGATTTTTCCAGATCCATCAATTGTTTTTTTTCTTCTTTCAAAGTATCTTCGCGTTCTTGTCGGGAGATTTTATGATATTTTTCTAAATCTTCTTTGAACTTCTCCATGGCCTCTGAAATTGTATAAGTAGATTATGGAAAGAGAAGGGTTATGTTTATGTAGAATGCATAACATTCGACTTTCGTTCTCGTCCGCCAACTTACCTTCTTCTTCTTGGCTCAGGGCGAGTTCACGGTCCGCTTCGAATACCCGTCCATCGATTATGTTTGAAGGAGGAGATTTTGGTGGTTCTCTGTAGAAGCATGAAAAACATCCATTATGCGATGAACATTTACTTCGGGATATCTATCTACATAAAGTTTTATATTCTTAAATAAGAAATATTTTTACCGTACATTTCTTTCTCATCTGATATTTCTTTCTTTTCGAGTTTCTCCTTCTCTTTTTCCCTTTCCAATTTTTTTTTCCCCATTATAATTTTTTTCTTCTTATCGAGGATTTTCTTCTTCGGTTCGGATGCCATATTTTGGAAAAATTTCAACTTTAATAAATTTTTCAATAATTTAGCAATATTGGAAATTTTAATTCGAGACTCGGTACGGATCAAGTGTAAATAAAAATGTCGATAAAGCAATCACCAAAAATGGTCAATTTCGACCGTGTCTTCAGGTAGCCGAATATTTATGGCGATCGTGTCTGTATGACGTGTAAACGGATCTCATTTGATGCCTTGATGGGTTGAAATTTACAAGGTTGTCCGCATCGAGCCGTCCTATGTACCCTATAAATTTTCTACAAATGTCAAGGTTATGAGCGTACTTTAAGTCAACTTTATAGTGTCGAATACCCTGCCTCTTTGTCTTCTCTTCCATACTTCCATATCGTGTTGGGTGAATTTCTGCTCGATTCGATATGTACCTATAAAAGTAGGTACTCTATTTATTACCACCCCGTATACCTATCGATATTCATGCAAAGGTTATGTAGTCTAGAAAATGATATCAATTTGTCAACTTTCTAAACATACCTGCATGTACGTATTTGCATGGCCTACATAAATGGTCGGAACTCGTTACTGGTGAGCAGAAGATAGAAAAATGTGTGATCAGGTTGCGCTCCGTTTTACAAAATTTCCCATCTCCAGCAAAAGCTGCGAGTTTTCCGCCATATTGTACCGCTCTTCTGGATACCTTGTCGAGACTTAAAAAGGGAGGCAGGGATTGGAAAATACGAGTATTTCAGCCGCTGAAACAAGTCTAACGGCCAACGTTGTACTCAATTGCTGAATGTTTCCGGCAAAGGAAAGTTGTGCTTTTCGTGACGCGATATGTAAAAGCTGGCGAAAATGCCGGTGACGTAAATTTCAACTTCGGCTGATTGTGTAAGTTTTTCTATTTATCTCTCGAGTTATTTTAGTTTTAAATAATTTACACAATAATTTTTAATAGGCTTGATACCCTTTTTTTCTTTTTTTTTTTTTTTTTATAACCGTTTGATATTTTTCATTTTTTTTAATGACGAGGAATTTGAGAATTTTTTTTGTAGGCGGCCTAGTCATAAATGATATAAACGTGTCTATAACTTGGCACTCGGCTTTGTTTAATTTAAATCGTGTTTTAATGTTGTTTGAGATGAAAATATGAAACGTTGAGAAATCAGAGCCCACATTCGTAGGTATACATACAATAATTAATTCATTCGATGAAATATGATTCTTCGAAACTGTTCGGTACCTCTACCTACGTAAATAAATAAAGTAAAGAAAACAACTGCTATTAACGTAATTTTCCATTGATATTCTTACGTGCAGAATGACGTCCCATATCGGTGAATATTTCATTGCGACGGTGAACTTGTCTCTCCTCATTTCATCGATTTTTTTCTCAAGTATATCTTGCTTCTCTGTAACAAACCGTTCATCGTGGTAATGGTAATGTTTTTCCCCTTTGGAAAAACAGATGCGATGCACCGTGTAGCTTCATTATGACGTTTTGATTTGCTTTAAAGATTTTTTTTTTAGACTAGTTCGAACTTGAGTTTCGAAATTCGAAGCCTAGAATGGTATATTTTATGACTTTTTCGTACGAACGAATATGTATTTGTACAATGTGTTCGATTAGCTTTGTTCTACTTTGATGGATCTAAGTAAATTGGATCAGCTTTTGTTGTTCTATAACATGCCTACCCTAGATATATTATTTGTATGGTTTAGAAATGAAAATTATTTGTGATAGAGGTATCTAATATGCATCCTATTTCGTTGCATGTTTTAAGAATTTGCAAAACAATGTGTTGAACTTGATCGTGTTTCCGCACGTGACAACATATGTACGATGTGTTAGAGTGAGAAGGGCGAATGGACCTTCGTTTAGGGTTGAGAAATCTTTTCAACGAGGGTTGTACGAAGTTCAATGGTACGATATGTTCGAATGGAGTAGTTTTATTCATAGGCGAATGAGGGGTGATGTAAATGAAACTAGTACTGTTTTGATAGTTCGATCAGTGGTTGAATTTTTTATGCATAGTTATTTAAATATATTCAATTTACCTAACGCCACGAACCGTCCCGTTCTATTTAGCCAACTTATTCTCATCTGTTCAATATATATTTTTTGTCGCACTTCTTAATCTTTCTACCGCTGATTGAATCGTGCATTGGCTAATTGGCATTTCTCAAGCTACATGCTAAATTTATATAGCCCAACTCACTTCAGAGAGGATATATGCGTGGGACAAACTGAAATAGCAAGAGCCTAGGTTATCGTTATTATTTCCGAGCCTTAGAATGCTAGTTTTTGTTAGCAGCTGCCAACAAAAACTAGCCATCTAAGGCCATAACGGGATGCAACAAAGCAGAAAAGTACAAGATCACCAAAGCAGGTCCTCCAGTTCATATCCGTTAGAAGGAGTAGAGAACCAAGGAAAAAATTTATCGATACCTAAGTGAACACGAATAAGAAATCAGCTTATCAGTACGACCTCTATATAAATCCTTACTTGGAAGGAGAGCTCCGCCTCACCCCCAGAATACCGTACTTTTCGGGGTCGAACTGAAAATCTGATTCCATATTCATATTCAGGGGATCCGATTTATGCCAAAACGATACTAATATCGTGAACGTACCAATAAACCCAAAACGAAGATGAAGGAGTGCTGCTGTGGTATAACAGAGACCCCCCACGGGAGTTTTGCTTTTCGGCTATGATTTTATGCATGCTTTAATCCATAAATATGCTGAATATGGAAACCATTCCAACATTTCCAGTTTGTAGCCTGATTTTCTATGTCATATTATCAATGAAAACTAGGATGTTATGATCCATCGACCAATGGCGGATGAAGAAGGGAATATCAACAAAATATACTTGGCAGTCCTGGAAGACTATTAAGACCACTTTTGTAGATGTTAGATATTAACATCAAAAGATGTTTAATGGCGTATTCTACAGTTGACCGTCAACAATTGGCCATCAACAGTGGACCACTAAAATCTAGACCATCAAAACTCGAATTTTTTAGATTTTGGTGGCCTGGATATTGATGGCCTTCACATTAATGGTCAACGGTTTTAGACTGTGAACATCCAAATCGTCAACAGTTGGATTATGTTCGACAAAAAAGCTAAATGTTATGAAAAAAAAATGCGAAGCAATTTCCAAAATTTCTAATGTTGAAAAGAAATTTTAAATTTTTTTAATGTTGTGTCGCTTCAAACGAAATTTGGACTTCTGCTGGAAGCGAGGAAGTGATAACAAAGAATTTTGACAATTTGCTCAGCATTGTTTTCCCAAAGTTGATGTTCAAGATGTTGGTAGTCCAGATATTGATGGTCAACTGACAACTATTAATGGGCCACAGTTGATAGTGCGGATCTTGATGGTCAACTGTTGATGGATCTGGACCATCAAGAGTTAACAGTGCAAATCTTGATGGTGCAGATTTTGATGATCCGCTATTGTTCATCAATTCTTACAGTCCACTGTTGACTACCGACTACTAATATTGAAGTATGACAGATCTGGACCATCAACAGTTGGGTTATGTTTGACGAAGAAGTTGAACGTTATGAAAAAAAATAATTTTTCAAAACGGTAAATGTTAAAAAACATCACAGGTGAAGATTTGGACTTGTGCTGCAGCAGGGTGGATAAAAAATAAAGAAAAAAATTGTACCAACTACGTTTAAAATATCAAAATTTACTCTCTTGCAATGTTTACTCTTTGCGTGCAAAGAGTACCGATTGTTCATTTGTATTTTTATTCCCCCTCCTCAAAGGACTGAAATCATCACTTCAATTCGGTGAATGGGCTCTGTTTGTTGACGGATTAAATAAATGTGAGTGGGAATGGTCTTGGGTCAGAATTCAACCATGTCAAAATTTGGAGGAGGAGTACCTACTGAAGAGGAAAAAACGCAAAAATAATTTATTTTTAAGCAAATCGATAGAAAATCAAAAGTCGTACATCATACCCAAAAAATCAGCTTTCTAGGTCAATTACGACGGGGATATGAGGGGTTTTCTTCTTTTTAACCTTAAAAAACTTCGTCCATCTATTATACGATTTTTCAAAATTTTTATTTTGCAGTAAAATTTAGTAAGCAATGAACAATCACACAGCTCGGATTTACGTTTTAGCCCGATTAAGTGGCTCCCACCCCCAAAACTGAAAAAATGAGATTTTTCGATTTTTAAACCTTTTTTGAACACTATCTGCCAACCTCATAGCAGAACTTTGGGCCGGCAGGCTGGCATATTCGGATTCAGCGTGAAAATGTTATCAAAGGGTACCAGTTTGAGCCATCAACCTTTTCAGAGGGAAATCCGTGAAAGTTCTGAACTTTTGAGCTTTCTCTGTGCTTAAAGACAGGAGTTGCCGATCGGCAGACTGGTGGTTCTGGAAATAGACATACATAACCCAACTGTCTCAAATTTCAACTTTCTCGAAACATTTTTTTTTGCTGGGTTCTTGGACTATCTCGAAATTGAGCTAGAAAGTTGAAATTTAGAATGTAGTTATCGTAGATTTAGCATAAGCTCTAGATGTGCCTTTTTGGAAATTTTGATTTTTCATCCTCATTTTACCCCCGTTTTTTGTTGTCAGTTTCTCTTATTTTGTGAGTTTGCCGGTTGCATAACTTCCCTTCAAATTAAGCTAGGAACTTGAAATTTGGTATGTAGATTTAATATAGGTCTTAGATGTGCTTTTTGGATTTTATTGGCTAGCACCTCCCCTTCAGAATAAAGGGAGGGGGACTGAAAGTCTGATTTCATTTTTGTATTCCAGGGGATTTAATTCATGAAAAAATGACATCAATATCATGAAAGTACTCGTAGTCTAAAAATGAGAATGAGGCAGTGCTATTACACAAGTCGATAAATTAGTGCTTTCAAAAGAATCAAAAGTGTTTTTCCAAAAAAAAGACCTTTCTCAAAAATTAGTGGGGTTGGTGGTGCAAAATTTTGGTAAAATATATCTCTTAATATTGAGAATCTACCACTAAAGTATCAACTGAAAATTCTACTGGGTCAGATTTACCTATGCTTATCCCCCTAGTCCAGTACAGCCTTTTATGGATAAAGGGTTGAAAAATGATCTTTTCAAGGTAAAATATTTTCAACAGGCTATGTCTTTTTAATTATTTGAAAAAAATCCTAAACTTGAACTTATGTAAATATCAGAAAATGTTGAAATGAAAATCGTAAAAATTGCCTAGGCCCGAAGAACCCCCCAATAAATCCGTTACTGATTTGAATATACCATTACTTCATTTAATTTTTATTACTTTTCCCAACTGTTATCCAATTTTACCAACTCTGGAATATTTGGAGGGTGGGGACCCCCTCCCCCGCCGATCGGTAGGCCACTGAGTTTTTTTTTTTTTTGATAAAATGAAGGCATATTTATATATAAATACGGATTTATTGATATTACAACTCCAACCATGTACAGTTTACTGATCACACTTATCATCCCACTTATAGAACCCCAACCCTGAATGACGTAGAATACAGATTAAGCAGGTAATCAAAAGAATGAAAACAGCCATAGAGGTGTGATAATTTTCCAGAAACGTATGAGTATTGTTCGGCGGAAATGATATCAGATTATTTTTCTGATTTTCGTAAGTATTTTTCAAGTGGAAACGGACGGCAAATGAGAAGAAAATTTTGTCAACAACAAATCATCCGCTTCAAGGATTACGTGCGTCATCTCGTAGGTAAATATAGATACGATGTAAAAAACAATGGAAAACGTAGGAAAAAGCTTAGATAGACTACAATTACCTAGCCACTTAATTTGGAAATTAAAAACTTGCATATGCCAGAGAAAATCTCTCAAGCAGCCGTTTAGAAATCTTTCTCAGTCTTCTCTTCCTCATTCCATTGAAAAATTTGGCAGTCTTAGGATGTAGCCTTCAACTTAAGTAAGAGCAAAGAAAAAAAAGGAACGTAGGTACATTAGTGTGGGTACTTCCTTATGTAAATAAATGTAGGTAAATTAAATAGGCACTTACATTTCACATGTAGTAGATTATTCGCTTGCGTGCTCTTATATACCTACCTTCATTATGTTTACTCATCAACGAAAGAGGGTCGTTTCCTATGTGTACATCTAATTAACCGCTCACTTCGTCTCTTTTGGAAGTTTAGTAAACTCGTGAGAATTTGTGCCAACTGCGTCAATAATCGACGCGTCGTAATTTATAGTGTTCTAAAACGATACACGAGATGAAATGATTGGTGATGCAATTTGATTATCGTCTATACCCTGTTATGATACATTCCCTCGAGATCATTAAATGTAGGTAGTTATAGGTACTTCGCCTCACTGCCCTTGGTGTATTTTTCTCTTGATGTATAAATGGATATGAAGTGGGGTAATTTAGTTTTTGGAATATAGATATGCGGTACGGGGTGTATAGGGCATCTGGTAAGTGGTAAGTTATGAACATCAGATTCGGGTAGATATGACTGGGCATTTACTATCAAAAAAATACATGGATACCTTTTTTAAAAATTAGTAAGCATTTTCAAGAATGGAAATGGTAAGATAGTGCAATATTAATCAAATTATGTTATGTCATTTTTTTGCATAGTTGAAAAATTTAAGGAGCTATTGATGCATGTTGAATCAAAAAAATTCTGCAAAAAAAAGTTACAAAAGTAGTAATGGAAACGAATTAGTTTATTGAAAGTAGAATAAATTTGGTTCTATTCACTTTTTGCCTAACATGAAAATTGAAGGAGATAGAAATCAGGGGATACAGTGATAAAGGGATTAGGGTAATGGTTTGTTCGGAGTTACTCGAGACTTCTCCATTAGCAGCGCTAGCGTGGTTCACTACCTTCACTAAATCTTGTTCAACCCGTTCCCGATTTCAGATGTAGATATGATGTAGATCCTTTCAGATTTCCATCTAGAGAATAGAGAACATCGACCTTACATCTAACGGACTGCTAATACAAGTAGCATGATTTCTAGACAACGTTCTACGTGTCACAGTTGGACGTGGAAATACAGTGAGATGTGAAGGACAATGAAATTATCTCGTCCCTTACGTTCCACCACACTGCAGTGCCCTTTTTTACGCATGCGCAGTAGAATTTCGCTTCTTATTTTGACACGTTAAACGATGCTTAAAAATGCGACAATATTCTCCATAGCATTAGCGGTCCATCAGATGTAAGGTCGATGCTGGAGAAAGAATAACTTCTGGCCAATAATCGTTGAACCAGAAGTCATAATTGACATGATTTTGAAGAACGTTGTGCATTTATTTTTTTCAGTTTTATATTTTTTCCAGAGTTGTAGAAAGAAATATTAAAACGACATTCAGTCGAAAAATAATTCTACTTTGGTGAATTATAAACAAAAAACTATATAAAATTTCGAAAAAATAAATGCCCAGCCCTCTTCATTTTCTCTTCAAAAATAACATATTTAATTTTCAAAACATTTCGTTGCATAATACGTGAGGAATATTGTTTTAACGAACACCATCTTTTGCCCGAAAAGTTACTTACTGAACTACCTGCTTCCCAATGTAGAGCACCTCCTTAATGAAGAGCGCCTTTACAGGCAAAAACAAGTGGAAGTCTAAACTGTAAACCCTTTACTTTTGGAGCAGGAGATTTCCATCTTGGAGTTTCAGTGCCTATAAGTTGAAAGCAGTGTATATCCTAATATTATCCATTTAGCTGTGAAGGGATTTCACACATATTTTGTTATAAACCCATCACTTTTTTAATGAGACTTCGAAATTTGAAACCCAAGCTCTGAGAGATGCACTTTTTATGCCCTTAAAAATGAAATTTCTTTAAAATTTCACCCTCACTGTGCTCAGAACTCTACAACAGTTGGAGGAGGAGAATGGGGGAGTATCAAAGAAATCCGTTTTAAGGTTCTAGAAAACCATTGATACCATTTTTGGCCATGTCAGATATTTTATTCTGTTAATTTAAAAAAAATTGTTTTTTCTCAATACTAAAAATTATTTGCTCAGCTCTCAATTCAGACCAAAACCAGTCAACTTTGGATTCAGCGAATTTTATACTTTTGAGTGGAGATGACCTAGAGTCGAAATTCAACTATGCCCAAATTTGAGAGATGGGCTGCTGAGAAGCAAAAATGGCAAAAATTGATAATTTTTATGCCAACTGATAGAAAATTAAAACTTGTACAATATATTCAAAAATCAGTCTACTAGTTTAATTAAGAGAAGAGTAATGAAGGTTTCTCCACCTTTTGAGCTTGAAAAAAGGCTGTTCCAACTATCTCTCCTCCAAATTGAGACAGAGGATTGAAATCTGACATGTACATCGAATAGAAAACCTAAATGTGCTTTTTGGGGGTTTTAATTTTTGAACCTATTACACCCTTTCGTAGCCCCAAAAAAGTGGTCTTTTGGTCAATTTGTATTTTATCTCCCCTCCAAATAAAGTCAAGACGTGGACATTTTGTATGCAGATTTATTAGGTGTTCTAGATGTGCTTTTAGGTGGTTTAGACTTCTCAACCTCCATCCCCCATTACACCTTATCACTGCTCCAAAAAAGTGGGTTTTTGGTCGGTTTTTCTTATTTTTTGAGTTCGTTCCAAGTATATCTTCCCTCCAAATCAAGCTGGAAAGTTTAAATTTGGTATGTAGATTTTTAGGGTTTCCAGTCAAGTCTTTTGGAGGTTTCAATTTATTCAGCTACATTACACCTGCTCACAGTTCTGAAAAAGTAATTTCATTGCTAAGTTTTTCTTACTTTTTGAGTTTGTTCCACGTATATCTGAGTTTTGAATAATTTTTCAATGAGATGAGGAAGTGTAGATGGAGAAAGATTTCTAAAGGTCAGCTTGAGGGATTTTCTTGGGTATGTTTCGTCTATGCAAAATTTTAACTACCAAATTAAGTACTTAGGTACTTTTGTAGTCTGGCTATGCTTTTTTCTTTATTTTTCATCACCGAATGTATCTTTACACATGAGATACCATCAAATTATGACGCACGTAATTCTTGAAGTAGGTTATTTGTTGTTGACAAAATTTCCTTCTCATTTACCATTCGTTTCCACTTGAAAAATAATTACGAAAATCAGGAAAACAATCTCGTATCATTTTCATCGAACGATACTCATTCGTTTATGGAAAATTATCACAACTCTATGGCTATTTTCATTCACTTGATTACCTGCTTAGACCTTTATCACGCTGTGTAAATGACAGCTCGGTATGGTATGGTGTTTTCGTGGTGTAATGTTATGCACCTCGTAACTAAGTAAGCCACGCTGAACCTACGTATCCAATTACACGCTTGCTAAAATTTATCCATTCGAAGTGGGTAGGCAGACACTCCAGGCAGCTATTGGTAATAGGTGTTTGGTAGATATCCGAGTACAATAAACCCATGTCATATACATGATACCTCGATATGATGTATTTTATCGTTTGCAAGAAGCATATTGTTCCAATTAGCAACGTTTTTATACGTTTCCTACGTCCCACACGTAAAGATAGGTTCATACTATTTTCGTAAATATCCATCAAATTATTTTTAAATACAATTGAATGACGTAACTAAAAATTGAATATGAAATAAGAGAACAATATTACCAACACATATAAATACTTACCTAGTTATATATTTATTTACTAAAATACGATACATCGAAGAGGAATCAATTTTGTCGCGAATGCGTGTAACTTCGTGGGCGGGCCAATATTTTGCAAAAATATCGTCCCGCAGAGAAAATACAGCTGGCGCAAGCGTTCAACGAAGTGCATATTTTGAAAATGAATAGTTTTTACCTTTATTTGAAAATTTTCTTTTATTTATAATATAAGGTTAATACACAACTAGCCGTCCGGTTGAACATGTGCTTACAAAGTTCATAGTATAATCTGACTTTCCTTCAACTTATTTACCTACATTTAATTTTCCAAATCCAGGTTGTATTCTTGTAACGATATAAAATTTTTACAAGGTCAGTTACATTTAAAAAAGATCAATGTGGTAGCGGAAAGGTGTTTCTTTGGAAAGCTTTTACCGGTACATAGCTCTACCTGCCTAGCTAAATTGTTTTTTGAAAAATTTTCCAACTTCCTTATCAGCACATCTTTCGTTATGCCAATGTACTATTGTGCCAGTTGCAGTCGAGTATCACACATTGATAGCTCGGAATGTTTCATCCCTTTTTTGGTTTTCAGATCTAATTGAGTTCATATCGCACATCAAAATATAAAATGAGTTGTGTGTATTTTTTGTCTAATGTCAAAATTGAAGGCGCTGTGAAGCATAATAAATTTTCAAATCATATCGGGAATCTTCAATTTTAAATGTGAACAAAATATTAATCCATCGTGTTTTGTGGGCTGCAAATAGACCTACCGCACAGTAGAGCCAATTTTCTATTGCTCGTTTTTAGCCCAACTTAAAAATTTAAGGCACCATTGTTATAACAGCACAATGAAAGTAAAACAAATCTTGTTCTTATCTTTTTTTGCTTAACATTAGAAATGAAGGGACTAAATTTTGTTGTAGTTCATTCAATTTTCATTCTATTCACCATGCAGCACGCACCAATAGACCTTTCAATTTTACAGTTAGGCTAAAAATGAACATCACAAAATTTAGTGAGTTTTGCACCTATTTATTATTCTCAATAATAAAAATTTTTTGGCAATGTAGTGCCGCTTTTATCTCTATGACGGACAACTTATATTGGTACCAGGTTATATTCAAATTCCAAGTCCGGAGTCACTTTGTATAATCTTTCCCCTTCAAATCATAAGGGCTGTAAAATCATTATCACTCATGTGATTTGAGCTGCTCACTTGTTGAGGAAAATATTCTTCACTACTAGCCTGTGGAACACCCTATATTAAAAATTAAACTAATATGCACAGATCTGAGTTTCTTTTTTTTTTTCTAAAAAAACTGAGGTCAT
The DNA here is from genome assembly GCA_900060175.1 of Ferrisia virgata. Lineage (NCBI taxonomy): Eukaryota > Metazoa > Arthropoda > Insecta > Hemiptera > Pseudococcidae > Ferrisia > Ferrisia virgata. Next base: position 38,431 of record FIZR01025227.1, on the reverse strand, counting down.
TTTCAAAAATTTTCAAGTTTTTATCCAAAAATGCTAGAGACGTCTGGTTTTTGTCAAAGTGTACCATACTTGTACAGTGTAGTATTTTCAATAAAAAAATTAAAAGTAAAGGTGAAGTGGTTCTTGAGATATGTTGAACAATCTAAAGAATATATACTAAAATTTAGCAAGAAAATTTCAAATTTCTGTCCTTCACTTTTGAAAAAGCTCTTATAACGGAGCTATAAGTATCCAACTTGAAAATTTTGGTGTGATTATATTTTTTCCATTGTTTGGAAATTTTGGAAAAAAACTTTAAAGTGATAAAATTAAATTTTACCCCAAAATTCCTCAACAACTTTGAAAAAACATAATGGTGCCAGCGAAGGGGGGGGGGGGGGGACCTTTTCAAGGGGGGGGGGGGGGGGTACCTTATTAATCAAAGAAAATTTTTCCAATTGGATACTTATAAGAGCTTTTCCAAAAGTCAAGGCCAAAAATTTTTAATGTTCTTGCAAAATATTAGTATCTTTTTTTATATCACTCAACATTTAATTAAAGTTTTTTTTTACTGGAAATACTGATACTGTACCATATACTTTACATTTTGGCGCAAACCAGACATCTGTAGCATTTCTTTAAAATTTTTGAAAGTGATCTCGGATTTGAAAAAAAATCAGATCCGTACACCTTTGCTCCTGTAGTGATTGGTATAGGCAAAACATTATGCATACATGTAATTTGAGTTGCTCTCCTCATGGTATGAATGATGTATTAATTGAAGTGAAACACTCTGTATATATCAGCCCCTGTAGTTTTTTGGTTAGGCCGAATATTCTCAAAAATGTCTAATGAGTTAGCTTGCCTCTGGTAGGGTAAAGACTGGAGAAGTTAAAACAAAACAAAACAACAGCAAATACATACCGTTATTGTGTTCTTGACTTTTCATCATCAAACCACCTATGACCATTTATATTCAATGAAATGAATTGGATTTAATCGTTTTTCCGGTTTATTTTTCCATTTTACAACAACTTAGATTGATATACTTGACGAGAAAACTATACTGATGAGTAGGTGGATTGGGGAAATAAATTAAAAAAAATAACTCTTCTTTTCGATGTGAGATTATTTATTTATTTGAACTTTTTCCATCTGTATTTGCCTTGGATTTTATTGATATTAATTCATGTTCATAAAAAAAACTTAAATATTATTTCTCTCTCTCCATCTTCCCATCGCCAATACTTTAACAAAATGAATAATCAATTTTATTTATTTGTTTCTGTTTCAGGTAAGCCAAAATCACAATAAAGATAGGTATCTGTCTACCTTCTTAGCTACATTTATATCGACCGAAAAGAAAATATGGATATAATGATTTACCCACAAAGCGATCTGCCTGATCCGCTGGCTGCGGGTCAAGGCCAATGTTACATGTGGATGTACATAGCGAATGCAATGTTCGTAATTTGAATACCATCGGTATGATTTTGTAAGCATATATCGCGTTTGTTGTGAGTTTTTTTTCTTTTTTTTCTACATTTTTTCGTTTTGTATTTTACCAACGTTCTTCTTTATACATATAAAATTATTCCTAAACTCGTGTATTCTGGAAATCACTGGACGTTTTACGAAGGAAAAAAAAATCACTACGATGACGATAAATCGTACCTATTTAAATACGGATACGATCAAACGATATCATGGACTGGATTTTATCGATAGACTGAGCTTACGAGAGATTGATACCTGACGTAGGCCAAATATTGATTTTATTTTTAGTGTACCATGTATTCCCAAGTTACCCTTTCGCTTTGAGAAATTCCAAGTGAATCCGATTCTATTTTCACACAATATAAACATGCTCAAAAACAAACATATTCGTTGGGTTGTTTTATTTTATTTTTTAATTTTAGATATTGTTATCGACACCATTTTCTTATATTCTAAGCGATACCTGCCTGACCTATACCAAGTTTTATCACAGTTTTAAATGGATGAAATTTATTCATCTTGCAACCTGCATCCAAAGAATACCTAATGATATTTTTATTTTTATACTTACAGAATCCGATTTATTTTTTTTTAAGATTATTTTTAAGCGAGATTTTCGTCGATCAATAATCATTAAGGCTGTATTTTTTACTAATGATTACCGATGCATTTATAGTTAATATGGTATCGTTTAAGATCAATTAGTATATCATAATCGTCTACTTACCTAATTAGTTTTTTGTTTAGCGAATCAACTCGAAATATTCCTATCGATATAGACCCAAGTAACTTGGAAGAATCTTCTTGTATAGGTTTTTTCACCCATTGAGACCTTTGTTATTACAAATTTTTGGTACATGAACTGAAATTCGAAATATCAATATTATGGCAAATACCTTACCTACTCGCATAGTACAACGAATAATACAGCTTTAATCGAACGATGTTGAATTGATAACGCTGATATTTTTAAATATCAACTCGTCATCCGTTTTATTTCATCTATCTGGTAGATAATTCCAATTTTATATTTATTTTATTATTTATTATTGTCGGCTACAACAACGAACTATAATTCTAAGTATTTGAAAAATTTTTAACAAAATTGATCTCGTAAAAATTAGTACGTTATACTTGGTAAGTTTTAAGAATCTAAAATCAAGCACGTTAAGTTCCATTTGTTTTTTTTTCTTTCTTAGAAATTTCTAGAATTAAATCGTTTTAATTATTGCGGTATTTCGCGCATGAAAAATAAAACACGCAACTGGTTGTATTTTTTAAGTCACGAATTCCAAAAATAGTTCCTATTCTAGATAATTATAGATTTTTTTTCATTTTTGAATTAGGATAGGATCGTCCCAGATGATCCGATATTTTGATGTGGACCAAAGGATTTGTTTTTAGATGGGGAGGGGGAAGGGTTGGCGAAAACAAAGTAATGAAAAAATTTGGTGAGAGTTGTTTGAAATGGGTTTTATGCGAAAATTATGTGAATGATAAATTGAAGCTTTTATTTTACTCGTATTTGAATGACTCGTTTCGGATTTTCTTTAATTATTTCAAATTGTTTAGATATTTCAAAAAAAAAAAACTGAGTTTCGTTTACGAGCGATTGTACGTATATTGTTCTTGAATGAATCGTTTCTATTAGAATTTTATTTTCATTTAAATTGTTTATGAACGAACGAAATTGATTTTTTTTTTAAATTTCAAAGAACTGTTTATGAGCGAATGGATCCTTTTGCAAAGTAATTTTGATTAAACGAATTAATCCAATATTTAACGAATTATTCGCGACTAGATTAATTTATTAAGTAATTGAATGATTTTTTTTAACAATTGTTTTGCATAATTTAGGAGTTGAAGGATCATTCGAAAACACTTAATTGTAAGGAGACTCAACTGAAGTCATGTTTATTAATCATCATAGTTACTTCAATGACTCTATCCAAATTCACCTATCCATCTACCTACCTAACTACCTAACTACAGGTAAATCGTTCCCGAATGATTAGAAATACGAACGAATTAAAATTCTTTTACCTACCTATTTATAAGAGCTTGGTCATCTGGGGAAAGGCCGTGAGTTAAAATTTCGATATTGAAGGGATATTGGTGCATTTTCAATGAAAAAAATTGTTTAAAAAATTAATAACGGTAATGAAAAGTATATAAAAAATTGAACAAATTTTATTCTATTCATTTTGTGCTTCACACTCGAAAAAAAATGAAAGAAATTTGTAAAAAGAAAAAGATAGGAAATTGATTAAAAATCACGAAAAAGTTTTGAAAATTAGGTAAAAGTTGCTAAAAATTATTAAAAATTGACCAAAAATTGTTAAAAACCTTTGTAAATTTGATAAAAATGTGGATAAAATGGGTTAAAAGCAAAGAACATTGAAAGAAAATCATGAAAAAAATATTGAGAAATGGGTGAAAATGGGTTAAAATTGGTCAGAAATACACGAAAAATCATTAAAAATCTTTGAAAATCATGTTGAAGTTTGAAAAAAATAGATAGAAAGTGCCGATAAATTAGAAAAAATCAAGAAAAAATGTTGAAAATTAGTGAAAATTGAACTGAAGTACGAAAACAATCATTGGAAAATTTCGAAAATTGGGTAAAAATTTGAAAAAAAATGGGTAAAATGCCAAAAATGGATTAAAAATAAGATTGATAAAAAAAAACAAAAAAATTTTTAAAAATCGGTTGTAAATGCGGAAAATTGATTGAAATCATTGAAAATGTAGCAAAAGTTTTGCAAAAAATTAATCAAACATCACGAAAAAATTGTAAAAAATGATTTTATGAAAAAATTAATAAAAACCACTTGAAAATTGGGTAAAAAGTTGACAAAAATACAGAATAATAACCAAAAAACGCAAATTGTTAAAAAATATGTGATGTTAAAAGCTATTAAAAATTTCAGTTAATTTTTTACCAATTTTTCTATGATTTTTAACGATTTTTCCACATTTTAGATCAATTTTCACATATTTTCAACATATTTATGTAATATTTGATCAGTTTTCTACATTTTTATCAAATTTTTACTCAATTTTTTATGATTTTAAACAATTTTTTTTTCATACGAGTTTTAATTAATTTTCTGCACTTTTTACGTACTTCTGATAGATTTTAATCCAATTTTCGATAATTTTCACCAATTTTTATTCAATTTTCGCTTAATTTATAACGTTATTCCATGATTTTTTATAAATTTTCTGCATTTTTTACACGTTTTTGTCAAGTTTTTACGTATTAATGCAGCAAAATATACGAAAATTGTCCAAAAATCGTTAAAAATGGATGAAAATTTGTGCAAAAATTTGATAAAAATTAGAAAAAAATAGGTTAAAAATATAGAAAATTAATCAAAAATTACGAAAAAAAATGTTACAAAACGTGTAAAGATTGACCCAAAGTATGAAAAAATTGTTAAAAGAATAACAAATTTACGTGTGTAAAACACTCAAAATATCTATTTATCAAGCGTTTTCGAATGAAAATACGAATACATGATTAAGGGAGAATTTTTCACGTCTAATTCAAAGTTAAAATTTTTTCATCGCTTTACGATTTTTTCTCTTTTTTTCGAAAAAAGTATACACAAGCTACCTGGTTACCTATATTGAAATTTTAAGTCTTGGCAACTTCTCTCCGGACACCCTGAATTTACCATTATCAAAAATAATGATACCTCGTACGATGAAAAAAAAAACACTTTAAAAAGTACCCAACCCAATACCCATCCCTCTTCCTATTAATTAAAATACTCTTACATATATTGTATTCATTGTCGAAGTAGAATACGTCACATTTCTAAATTATTGCCTCCTTCCCTTCAGCTGAGTTGAACTTTCACCGACCTGGATACTCGTAGGTACATATATATCGTAATTTAATTTAAATTAAAATCATAATCTTAAGATACAACTCGCGATATAAGAACAAAAAGAGAGGAAGGAACAATCATGTAATTTAATTATAAAAGTATACTTAAGTCATTATTTTCATATTTATATCAAAGGCAACACTCCAAAAAAGACGAAACGGTCGTCGTACTTGTACCTTTGTTATAAAATAAAAAATAATAAAGTATATAAATTATATGCATTAGGCATTCAGAAGTGAAAAAAAAAAATCACCCGAAAAGACGAAGAGCACCGTATGACGAGCGACATTTCTCAGCCAAGATGCGCTCTTTCGTATAAGTACCTAGACCTACCTATAGTATCTACTTACCATATTTTTAATTTTTAAGAATACTTAATTATAATTTTAGAAGTATAAGTTTGAATTGTTATGAGCACATGGATCAGTATTATCTCTTTTAAATTTAGTCAACTTATTATAAGTGGTACCTATTTAGTGCATTTTTTCTCGATTATAAGCGTACTCGTATTTTTAAAACACGAAACGATTGAATTTTCATGCGGATATTAATCGTATAAGTATTACATTAATTATTAAGAATATTTCCAAAAAAAAAAAAAAAAAAAAAAAAAAAACCAGAGTGTGTGAGAGATAGCGAGCGAGTGGAGAAACAGGTGGTGTGTTGATTATACATTTCGGTATGCTTTAATATGGAGTTTTTACTTTTTTTAAATTCTATTTTATAAGTTGTATTGTATCCCTTTTGTTATTGGGGATTGTTCTAAAAGCCACGTTTCGACAAAATATTTTAGCGAGTCTACCATTTATACTATATTTAAGTGTTGTACGGAATGTCGAATGTGTAATTTTTTCGTCAACATTCCATGAACCATGCTGCGGCAGTTATAAATTGTAACGTACCTTAATTACGCGGTAAATTGCGTACAAAATTCATTTGTGCAGTTTGCCAGCTTTTTATGAGCATATGATTTTTATTTTTCAGTTCTGTTTTCGTTAGGTACTTTAAAATGAAATTAATTACTGTACGAGTTAAGCTCATTCGTAAAATTCTGATTTCAATTAAATTCACTCTCGATAATTTGATACTCAGGTATGAGTTTATGAAATGATGGATTATTTAATTGAAGTACTACTATCCAATGGATAATTATTTTAACGTATCTAAAAATGAATCCACATAATTATTCTAAAGTAATATTTCGTTCAGCTGAATGTTTCGAATGAACTGAACACGTGTATTTTATTATTTTAAACATGTGTAAAAGACAAACAATTTTAAAAATGTACAAAATAACTGCATCGACGATGATATTTTTAAATGTCACTTGAAAAATATACCTATTTTTTTTTTCTATTCCAGTGTTTCAATTCACTCTACAACGATGAGAGTTGAACACATACTTTCGAAATATTCTATTACATTTAAGATCATTTTGACTGGCAGAGTTCAATTGGGAATTATCGTTAAAACTGCATAAATCTAGTATTTCTAACGTTTTAATTTTTTCTTTTTTTTTTAAATTTTATTATTTTGCCAAAGCTTTGACTCTCTATGACCTTTCATAATTGTAAGCTAGAAATAAGCCACTAATAACGTAATTTTTTACGAATAAGAATTTATTAAAAATTTAATTTAGACATATTTCTAATCTGCTTAAATTGATAACGTCAAAAAAAATGAACAAAAAGTGGTCCATAAAATGGACATTTGTCAGACAGGGTATTCGTATTTGAATTTTATAAAATTGTATTTAAGTTCGCAAATCGGGTTATACTTGATATCGTATACTTAAATTTTAAGATTTAAAAAAAATTACGTACGTACCTAAAATAATTGGGTAATAATAAAACGTAATAAAAAAAAATTGCGGATGTATTTTTATTTAATAACGAATTTAGGTGTATTAAATGCCCCTCGTATTATATTATACATTACGTATTTTTCTTTTACTTGTAAAAGAATTAATAATAATAATATTTGACAAAAGGCGAAAAAAATTGTCAAATGGAGCAAAATATTTGCCTCTAAGGTTTTTTGGGATCTCATTTATTAAGTAAATTTAGTTTTTAAGTGTCTTAATCAGACGTATTGTGACGGCAAGGATCCAAAGAACCTATATAAGTAATTAATTATCGATAGATAAACTGTTCCCAGAATGTAACTAGGCAGTTTATCAAGCTTGCATTGATTTAGTTCGAGGTGATTTTAAATTACAGCGAAATCCACCGTATTGAGCTTCAAAGAAAAAAAAAAAAGGACGCACTAAGCTACAAAATTATTTCGAAGTATTTTATCTTATTATATAACTTGAACAATACGTATAATAAATTCGCTTTCGCATTATTGTAGTATTAAGGAAAGATATAATAATAAATATACAAAAGAAAAAAAAATACACAAGAAGGGTAAAACGCACAATGGCGCATCAGTTCCATCAAAACCGCGTGATTTTTTTTGAAGAAAACATTTTTATTTTTAATCTATAGTCGGTAAATTTATTTACCATGAAAACTAGTTCCTATCGATCTCGAATGGTTTACATTTTGATTTAAATGTATTCCTGTCTAGTCACGACGACTATTATCACTTTTTTTTCCTATATTTAAGATAGTAGCTTAAGAAGTTTTTATCACATGCCATAATGTTTTGTACGAGTTCCACTGATCTCATTGCGTTTAATATTTTCGTTTTTAATAATTAAAAATTAAAACAAGGGAAGAATGTTAGTCCCATCCGATGATAAGCGTAACATATTTACCGTCGAGCAACCGAACATCTATACTGTAATTTTCGACCTTCGATGTTACTAATAAAATTGTCTAATAAATATGTATTTTTGATGATTATTTCTCTTATATTATTTTGTGATACGCTGCTTATCCTTATACGAATATTTTAAACGTAGAATGGCACTTCTGCAGAACGCTGGGTAGCTTTATGCATCTGGATTGTTGGATAAAAATAAAATACTTGCTATTCACTAAACAGAAGCAATACCTCCTTACTTTGATACGATAAAAAGAACCAAATACATTTAACACGCTTTTTCTATGACCATTATTGGCTTTACAACGTATTATTTGAATTGCATAAATGAATATAAAATGGAGGTGCCGAATTATAAAGTTGTGCTTTTTACTTTATAAATCCGAAAAAAATTATTATTTTGATAAGTATCTTATATTTATTTATCTCTTTATAATATTTCAAGTATAGCACTGACTTGTGAGGATATTGTACGTAATATCGAGTGGTACTTCAACTTGAGGAAGTTTGGATATCTTTATATTTAAAATATTAAACATACCAAAAAGAAGTATACTGCAGAAAATATTATTTTTAAGTTTATTTCATAAGTAAAAATGTCTTATAAAAGCCTTAAAAAAAATAATCCCCGATATTAGTAGCTAATTGTTTACACGAAAGTGTACAATTTACGCGCAAATTTTATAATGTCCCTGTTTTATTCTTAAGTACCAGTGTATTTTGCGAAAACAAATTAAGTAATAAAAAAAAAAACTATACATAAATGTACTTATTTTACTTATACATGTAATTTCTTTCTAATGGCTGTCTTATTGATAATTTTTTTCATTAATTTTTTTAACATCGTCAAAGGTGCTATATTAATTTTAAGAATATTGGAGGAAAATATCAACTCAACGTTATGGTATTTCTAGTTTCGTATTAGTTAATAGTTTAATTATTACATTATTATTCGAAAGTCGAAACGGATGACGCTGACGTATGCTAGAAAGCTTAGTTTTTCAACATCGTTCGATTCATAAGTACAAAATATATAGGTAGGCACTATATCTAATTTTTTATATACTTCAAAACGAGAAAGACAGAAATTATAGTTATTTTGAATATCTATATATATTACATGATATATAATGTTATGGTAATATCTATCTAGCTTTATATATTTTTTGTTTTAAGTGCTTGTGTATTATACCTTATTTAAATAAAGGTTATAAAAAAATGTCTACAATAAATTAACACGCGGACGTATTATGCTGATGAACTGTTCATCAGTAAAGTAAGGGTGCGGATCTTCAAATATAATTTTAAGTCATAATAAACTGTTTATGGATTAACCATACAGTTTATGTTACGGTAATTTTACATTTTATTCGTGTAAAATTCAAACATATTAATGAATTTTCGTAAACATTCCATTTTCTTTAATACAATAACTACCCATAGTCGTATGATGGTTTTATTTTATATATTTTAAGTGTACGCCGGTACGAATGTTTCTATTGTTATTATTTTTAGATACCTAAGTAATTTATTTAGATATTTACGAATATGTTGGAAATAAATTTATTATTATTATTGTTATTATTATTCATAGAACGACTTATGCATTATTTTATGATAATTGTGTTTTTTTACGTTAAAAAAATTAAATAATAATATAGTTGTAGGATTTAGCTAATGTTATACAACTACTTTATACATATCGAGTACAAACCGATAAATTTGAACACCTTTTCATTACTTATTTTTTTAATCATAGAACAATAATTATGTTATCATTACTTAAATGCAAATTTTTATGTACTTCGCTAGAGACTTCTGCACAACATGTCGATGATTCGAAGTTCTATTAATATGAAAATTTCATAATCAAAATCATATATTGAACTTGTCTATCACTGCACTCGTATCTCTACACATCATATTGAACAAATCAAATTACTTAAGTGTATTGACAGGAAAAATATATTGCAAATTGGTAGATAAAAAAGTAAATTATATTTTCAATTCTCTAATGACCTGAATAATTTTTATTTTCATTCATACCTGCAATCAAATTTCGCCGCGTATTATTTCCATAATAATTTTCTTAAACTATCGAATAATGAGAAAACTTGAAAATTATATGTTGAAATTATACATAAAAGATGGTTATAACATTTCATACTTACTTACATCGAAAAGTACAATGTTTTTGTTTTTAAAACAACATATAATCGATAAATATATTTTTCTGTAATCAATATAAATAGCATAATATCTACATTATTATATAGTAAAATTGTCAATTATATATCAGATATTGAACCGTATTGAGCGATAGTTGGTATTTATAGGGATAGCTATCTCATACTACAGCACACAGCTCTTTCTTATTTATTCCTCGTACATTGAAACAAATTACATTTTATAATCAATTTTATTAATCAGTGAAAATCGGAATCAAGATGGTTATTTAGTAAACCAAGTAAGTAGATAAGGTATGCGACCTGTTTTTTGAGAAAGCATTTGTGTGTTTATAATACGATTCACGATTCAGGTTCATTTGCTCACATTTTCATACTTTTTTTTTATTTGACTGTGCTAGCTCTTAGTAAGCTCCCATAATAAATACGAGGTATACTTTTTGCACGCAGATTATGTATTGTATGTTAAAGTATGAATTTGCAATTACGGTACAAATCGATGTACAAAATTAAGATTTAAATTTCGTTATTTTTTTGATTTTTTGTACTGAACTTTTTTTACTGGTCATTGAAACGGTGAATGAGTGAAATTTTAATATCACACGAGCTTACATACGATTTGTATGTATACGGAGTGGTAGCTTTTGACGTAACCTGGTTCTTTTGTACGACGGAATATTATTTAAGTATCTTGCAACCTCGGACCGGGCGAGTACAAATTATTTAAGAAAAAAATTTTCAAGTAAATTGTTTACAGATAACTGTACAATTTACCGAATGGCTTCTTTAATTGTAATAGCTGAAATCTCAGATTGATGACCTACGTAGATTTGTCTTTTTATTTATTTGCATATAATAAAAAATAAAAAAAAAACGCTTTTACGTTTTTGGTTATCATTACCTACGTATTATTTGAAATTATATTGTCGTAAAATACGCACACATTTGCGAATGTTTTCAACATAAAGAGTTGATCGATGCAAATAAATGAAAAGAGATGTGAAGATTGTACCGTTTGTTTTTATTTTTTAAGTACATTATTTTATAGAGTTAGATTTTCATCCCGGTTTCGTACACATTCACACGAATTCCACACAACACAAAGAAAAACATAATTAAAATGTAAAACAAATTTTATGGAATTTTTGACCTTTCTTATTGGTTGTGCAGGGTCTATGTTTTATATTACATACTTTCTACATTGTTCTATTTGTAGTTCTCTTGTGTAATATGGTAGTGACTAATGCTCTCTAACGAATTATTATAATATTATACTAATTTGTAATGGTAAATGTATTATGCTGAGTGTAGATGTATTCGTTTTTGCAGAGGCCAGTAGTAATAAATCTAAGATGAATTATGACGTAATATTAAATGTCTTTTAAGATAGACTACGAAACGGTTTTATTTCAAATGGTGCCTTCTATAAAATGTTAAAGAATGAATGATTGAAGAAAAAAATCAAAATTAAATTTAAGCATTATGAATAAGGGAATTTTTTTCAGTGATGTAATTCGAGCGTGTATGGTTTCGATCACGGTTTCGTCGCAGGATAATATTCCTGTAGTTAGGTTTATAGTTTTAGCCCTCAACATGAAATTAGGGGTTTGTATCATCTCAACGTATCAAATATCAAATTTTAATTTCAAAAGAGCACCGATTTTAAATGTGTAGGATGGAACAAAAAAATCAAAATTTTTCAAACAGTGGCTGTGAATGTAATTTTATTATACGAATTTCTAAAATAACCTTAGTTTATTATATCATTCGAAAACGGCGTAAATTTTTGAATTGCAATAGTACACAATACCTAGATATTTATGTTTATCTTTTTTTTTCAATTTGCTGTATTATTGAAACAATTTTATTTGGTATGTTTTTCACGTTGTGGTAACGTTGTTTTAGGTTTCTTTCCAATAGAGTTTTCATATTGTAATATCCTTTGTGAGCTAATTTTTTTTTTTTTTTTGATCAATTCATTTCTATAGGTAGATATTTGTTTTTTTAAATTTACGTAAGATTACCAACATCTCAATCTAATTTCATGAAGAGGAAGTAGTCCATACGAATTTATATTGTTGGGTATTCTTTGTTGCGGGTTAATGTAAGTATATTGTTCCTCCCATGAAGTTGAAAATTTATGCATGGATATTGCAGTTTTATTTGAAAATGGTGTCGTTAATTTCATGTGTTTTTGTGTGTATGTTTTTCTTTTTTTTTTTGTTTATAGTATTATATATTGAATGTATTAAATAAATATGTAAAATATGTCGAATATTAGCGTATTTTTTTCAGTATTTGCAAAATAAAAATCACGTACTTTAGATTCAATATTATAACTTTAGAGTATTATTTATAAAATTTTTTTCTTTTTTGTAATATCAATCAATTTCAATAGTTGAAATTATTTTAAAAATACAATGTAATAAAATTATTTATTTAATTATCATGTACTGTATTGAGTAATTATATTTTATTCATGTTGAAAGAATAATAAATAAATAAAATGAAAAAGCTCCCTTTTTTCTTTCTTTTCTAAAGATAATCAGTTTAATTGATGAATGAATCAAAATTATTCCGGGATAATCCCACACATTTTATTTTTTTACATGAACTGTGGGCAGAAAAGTGTTACTTGAGCGCGGAATAATACGAAAACTGAAAGTGGCTATCAATTTTGATACTTGTTCATGAAGACAACTAATCACGATCTGATTTCATCGTTATGAGTGTCAAAAAGGTCCATAGCATCACATAGCTCGCCTAATTAATCTAATTTCTATTCTCTTGTTCTAAAGCTTTCAACTTTCACAGTCAAGATTAAGTTAAATAGTATTCTACGTAGGAATGCAATATTTTATTATATTTTCTTAAAATTTTAGCGAATCGGTAATAATTTTTCTTATGATGACTGTTTAATAAAACCTAAAAACAAAAATCATAAAAGATGATTTTTTATTTTATTATGTTGAGGGTACTTTTGTCTTTAGGGAGCGGTGGTAGAAATTCGCAAATATCAGCTTAATGATTTCTACAGAAAGAATTATCATCATATTTTATCAAATTGCAGTAATGAATTGATGGAGTAGTGTATGTTTTATTTAAAAAATGGTACTGTACTATTCTAATTATGTATGTGGTACAGGGTTGACCAGAGTCTCTGAAAATTGCAACTCCAAGTCTTAACGCTCGAGTCCTTGGAAATTGCGACTCCGAGTCATCATGTAGCGAGTAGCTCACTAGAAAGACTTCGAGTCTTTTGGCGAGTCCGAGTCTGTTGAAAGTTTCTGTTTTCCGAGTATTTTAATTATTATTATTTTTTTCTATCAACAATAACTTACAGGGTATTTTTAAACGCAGAAGATATTAAAATTAAAATCTGTATTGTATTGCTCATTAAACTGACAGAGGAAACCTTGGAAAAAAAATGATTACAATTACAAATGAAATTTCTTTTTTACTTTCAATACACATATGTAAACCATTCTTAACAGACTTGGCAAAAAAGAAAAAAAAAAATATTGGGACTCGAAACAGAGACTTGCTCTCATTAAAAGACTCGTTCAAAATAGAGACTAGTAATCGCAAAAATTGTGAATCTCTAAAAAAAAAGACTCGGAGTCTCATTTCGAGTCAACTAGGAGTCTTCGAGTCCTTTCAGAGTCTCGTCAGAGCAGACTCTGGTCAACCTTGTGTAGGTTAGGTACTAGGAAGGCCTATTACGTACCGAGTACGCTTGTAACATTATTATTCTCTTCAAATTAGAATGTCGACAAAGCTAATTACATTCATTTGCTTTGAGTTTGATTTTATAGGAATTGTCTGATCAGTATCAATGAGGTCGGTGTAAATATCTGAGAATAGTTGGGACAAATTAAATATGAAAAACAGTACATAATAAAATCTAGCGCTCCTATGAGACAGAAATAGAATTACAAAAAAGACATCTCATTAGCAGTTGTACCCTGTCATGACAAAAGGGTACTAGTGTTCGTGAGTGCTTGTTTATGTCAGCCATTTCAGAAATTTGGATAGCCACATGGTGAGATAGCTTAAACCATAAATTGAAATTTAAAATAATACTGATTTTAAATTGTGGGAATTGATTAAATATGGTTTTTAGAATACGTATTAATGACTCTACCATTAGTATATATGCTAAAAATCAAATTAAACGGTTCACGCATTGCTGAGTATTTATTATTTTCTTATGACAGATCACAGTTCTCTTTTGTTAGACGTTGCTAATCATGACCGAAATTCCTGTTTTTTATTTTGTGTTTGTAAATCATTTTTCGTAAATAAATAGATTACATAAAATTGATAATTATTTTTAAAAAATGCGATTTTGAGTAATTTTATGAGAATAAATGCGTTTCAAAAGCAAATCCGTTAACGGAACACTCTTCCGAAACCATGGGAATGATTCGGTAAATGAACACCAATAATTCTTCTTCTAGAAGAAATTGGACTACATTTTGTAAGTTCAAGATTTTTTTCTCAAGTTTCTTAATGTAATTATAAACCTAATTTGAAATATTTTCATTGAATTATCCGTTTTTCCTCGATTACCAAGCTCATTTGAATAGAGTAATATTTAAATTAATTCGTATCGTGAAAGATTCTTGTATGAAAAGTTATCTGGCACAGATGCTAACGGATTTGAATTTTACATACTTTATGTGCGTTTGATGTTTCGTATTTTCTGCATCATATTTTAACGTAAATTAGTGAAGTATATTTTTATATTTTCTCAATTTATCGAAGAATAATCATTTTAAACGAAGTAATCGCATCAAGATTTTCGTTGCTAAGTTATTTTTCTTTCGACTAGTATGTAGCATCAATGATGATTTGAGAAAAGAACGCTATGCTCATAATGTTCCGTATTCTAGCAAATTGTTATCAATTTCAATATGAGAGAACTACGTAAAGATGTCGAATCAACATTAGAGTCACCTAAAGAAGAATTAGTGGACAATATGGACGAAATGAAAATAGAAGAAGTACTTATGGGCTTGAAAGGACTCAAACAAGAAGAAGTGTTTTCATTCTTGGGCAAGAATAATTTTACACCAGCTGAAACAGAGGTAACCTATAAGAAATATTTCATTTCTATTTTAGGCATTTCAAATCTAATTACTACTGCTAATAAGCACTGATTTGCACTGTGATCACGTTAAAATTTCACTGAAAAGTTGTACGCTTCATTAATAACTTTTTTAAAAGATATCATGCAACAATATTATTTCATTTCATTAACGTTATTTTTTTTGGCCGCGTTCAGGAATGGTTAAAAATGGTAAGTTTTTTGCGTGACTGTTCGATTTATTATTTTATATTTCATTTATTTTTTGTCATTTAAATACATCGTTATCTCACATCAAATAATTTTGCAGATGACTTCCGCCGGATTTGGTAACTACGATCAACTCGCAGGCGTAGATTCCTCTGATATTGAACAACTGCAATTAAATTTTGACGGTAACTTCGACGGCTTTCAAGGATCACATGGCCATATAATGCCGAATGGAAGTTTTATTCAAAAAAACCCTTCGTTCGCCAAAATAAGCGATACCAAGATGAAAATCAGATCTGATATAGTTCCTACGCAGAAAGCATCTGTTTACCACGCCACCAGTGACAGTTTTTCTGACTGGTCCACGCGTAAAGATAGAGTTGACGGTAATAATACCCCGATCAAATTACCCAGTCTGGATTTCAGACGTACGTCGGCCATCTGGCCCAAATGTCCCGCTACACCGGTAACTTATTCGTTAGCCGACGGATATTTGGAAAATTTAAGGTATTATAAGTATTTAAATGGTAGTTGAGAATATGAATGGAAGATTTATTTTGTACGATAACGTGTGTTTGGGTTTCTAGGGAAGAAGAAATTGTTTCTACGCCTATGACCGAAGTTTCTTCCGATTTGATTAACACTAGTAATTTAGAAGAAGAATTTAAATATCCGGTGAACAATACTTATGTCATTCAGTCATCAGATGGCGTCGAAGCGGTAGAAGTACCTGATAAACCGAGTAAGTTTTTGTGTTGATTGAGGTAAAGTTTTCGATATGAATTAAATCGGTATCTACTGATTGCGCGGTTTTTTATAGAACCGATTAAATTATTGATCAAACGTGTTGAAAATGATGAAGAAGTATGTTCGACGAATCTCGAAGCTACAAATGACACTGTTAGAGCGAAGTCAAAGCGTATTAGAAATCCATGGTAAGATCCGTTAGAATAGAAATGATGATGAGTAAAATGTCGTCTGTCGGATAAATATATTGTAATCTATATTTTGCAGTACAAAACGTAAATTTATTGAAACTTCGCCCCCTCCAAAGAAAAAAAGATGCAACAAAAAAGTAGCTCCGAGTAAACCAAAAGAGAAAAATGAATCTCCTTCAATACCGAAAAAGAAAACCGAATCTCTTGAAGAATTTGAATTCCCATTCTCGACCACTGTTCACCAAGATGACGATTTCGGTAAAAATAAACAAATGCAATTTTGTGAAAGCTTTTTCGCCTATTCGAATTATTTATTTTTATTGTATTATTTTTGCGGACAGTATACCCATCGTTAGATTTATCAGATGATGAAGAAGAAGACGTATACAGTTTCTCTCAAAGAGATGACGAAACGTGGACGCCGAAGATCAAGATGAAAATCAACGAAGTAAAAACATCGCGACCTACTCGTGATAGAAAAACGAAAAGCGCAGTTGCCAAATGTTTGGAGGCAGCAGCGATGAAACGAGCAGATAGCGATTCGATGGTAATTTATACATTTCTATGATATATTTCGATTTTAGTTTGCGAAAAGTTTGCAAAAATTGATTTGTATTTACTCATAATTTTAAAAGGATAAATCGAAAAGAAGAAAAAAATGCGCAAAAAAATGTCCGAAGAAAAAACTATCATCGGCTTCAACCATCATTAAGAAACCTGCTACGTTTAATCCACCATCAACCGATTCGATACTATCGATTGATAGCGATGCCACTGGCGACTTGATCATAGACGACAGTGTGACCAGTTCGAGTCGCGATTACGCCTTCAATAATCATAACACAGAATACAACGTGCCTTGTACCTCTTCCGATATGCATTCGACGCCGTCCTCCTCTTACAGCGGTCACCATCTGTCATTCGATTCGTCTGGAGATACCAGCCCCGAATCATCACCAACCAAAGCTAAACTAAATAAAAAAGGCAGACCTGGCCAGAAAACACCTCGAGCTAAAAATAAAACCAAACTCGTACCGCCCAAAACGTGCAAACTAATACAAACACCCCCCGGAAGCTCCTCCGCTTCCACTCCAACTTCCAAACGTATTAAGAACGATAGCATGTGTAGTCCTTCGAGTAGCAGTGTTGAGAAAAAGAACACCAATTCGTACGTTACTAAAAGTAAGTATTCTTCTTACATTTTAAACCTTGTTTCAATTACATATTCTGTTTCATTGCGCGTTTTCTTTTGTCGTAGGAGGCAAACCGAAAAAAGGAATGGCAACAGCTAAACAACGCCTCGGCAAAATTTTAAAAATGCATAAGATGTTCTTCTGAAACAGTTCGAGTCGCGCCTTCTTTTATGTTCGTCATTATTTTCCCCCTTTTTTTTTGTTTTTCTTTTTCAAAATGGGTAATTAATGGTAACGTTTAAGTTTAATTAAGTTTAAATTTGCCTTAATGCTTGGTTATATTTCTCTTTCATCTCTATCCCTCTCTCTTCATCTTGTGTGTGTGTATTTTTTCTTTTTTTTGTTAAATTCTAATGTTTTGATTTGGATAATTGTACGAAACAGGGTGTGGTATCGACGAGAAGAAATCTTCGACGATTGGACTTCGTTATGTATAGTCTAAAATTTAAAAACAAAATTTAAATGATGCATTTAGAAGTGTGTGTTTATTGTAAGTATTAATTTACTTAACATTTTTAGTATTTTTAATTATTGTTTCTTCTTGAGCATGTTGCAGTTTCCTATAATTTCATTGTCAAGTAATTACTTACCTACCTTAGTAACTTATTTCATTTACGTCTAGTACGTTAAAGTGCATTTCTTAATTTTTCTTTATTCCAGATTTTAAATTTATTTTTCTCTTGAATTGTATGTTCATGTATCCTTCTTTTCTTCTTTTTCTTTCTATTTTTTTTTTTTATTATTAAATTTTTGTTTTCAAACGCCTTATTACGTTGATCGTTTTTAAGGCGAAGAGAAATTACGTACTTAATGACCTTTGCACGTAGAATTCGTGTATTTTTTTTTAAATTTGTTACTTTGTGTCTATATGTGAACATGTATTGGTATGTGTTATGTTAAATGTTATAATTTTAAGATATTCGTCGGCTCGGTTGGAGTGAACCGACTGATCAGGATTATGAGTTAATCTTCGGGTCGTGATGAATTTATGTGGTTTGAATCATCGAATGAACACAGTAAAAATCGAATTGATGGGTCTGCTTTGAGTTCCTTTCGTCAAAAATGAACATTCACTCGATCATCATCGAACCAATCTTGGTGTGTGTTAAATTTGAGACAGTTTCGTATATATATTAGATAGAAGAATATGGGTTTTCGGAATCATAAAATAGTTTTTACGACTATATCCATTTTAGCTCCATTTCACTTCTGTGTAAGGCATTGCGTACTGTTATAGTTTTAATTTTATTATTCAGCAAGATAATTTGGCTTCGGTAGAATATCGTATTGAAAATTGATGGCATTTATTTGATAAATCTTGAATCTTTGGCAAACTTTGAAATATTTTATCAAAAAAAAAAAAAAAAAAAAAATTATAATAATTTAGGTACTTCGGATTTTGATATTTTTTTGCTGCTGAAAATATGCCATGGAGTAGTAAGTTAGTTGTTCCTAACATTTTATTCACTGATGCTTATCTCCTGATCGTGGTTCAACTCTTCACGTTCTCCGACGAACGTTAATTTTTTTCTCACTATTTTAAATAGTGCTTAGTACTAGTTAATTTATTAATTCTCCAACGAGGAGACATTTTTAAAAAATGTTTTCCAATGGTTTAATTTTTAATTTCTTACGTTTGGACAAAAAATTAGTGTTTAATTTTTATCGCCATAGAAAGTATGGACGAGTTTATTTATAAAATTTGAAAACTCTTATCCGGTGAACCGATTTGGTCGCGGTAAACAAAAGAATCAAACAGTATTAAAAACTTAATGATATCATTTACTTAAGTATTTATTTTTTCCTTCTTTTTTCACTCGTACAAAAAATTACATAATAGTACGCTAATTCGGCGTGTTGGTGTTTATATTTATGTACGTTAATGATGCGTATTACGTATTAATAATATTTACTTAAAAATATTAAATGAATATAAAATTAAAAAGAAAAAAAAAAGGACAAAAAATACTATGTAAGGTATTTAAAATACTACGTTACGAAACCGCAGTGCAATTTAGTTAATAAGATGGCTAATTTTTTTTCCCTAAGACTCTATACCTACCGTAAATTGATTACTTTTGTACGCTTAATTCAACAAGAGTCATGTATGTTTGCATTTTTTTTTCCTCCCTCTCTTTTCAGATGTGTACATTTATTTTTTAATACATTAAGTACATATTTGAGAAAAAAAAATACCTTTTCTTATTACGTATTTTATTAATGATTTTCTCGTGTGTTTGTGTGTTTTTATAGCATATTGTTTATACGAACCGCGCCTCGAGTTCGCGCGAGTATCGCGTTTGCCTTCGTTGTCGTAGTCGAGAGTTAACGTATCGAACAATGAAGAAATTTTGAATGGGAGCCAATTTAAACAATGGAGAAAAATATGGAGGATGTCGAAATGTGAAACAAAAGACGCGTCGCGTCGGGTCCGCCGCGCATTTACCATCGTTAGTAGAAAATTATTTTCCTTAATTTCGCCGCCGGATCCGTTCTAATCGCCGGCCCGACAGACCGTACGCGTTTCGCGTGAACTTTTAAAACGCTATATCGTGGTCGCGCCCATGATAAATTGACTCGATCGTTGAATCCATAGCGTAATCGATGTCGGCAAATCAGTAAAATGGCGCTGGAACGTGTTGTTTTTCAGCACCGCGATGGTCTAATAAGCTGTGTTATTTCATAAAATGTGGCGAAGAATACCTATGGGTCTTGGCTCATATTAGGGTAGTAGTTTGCTGTATTTTATGGTATTTAACAGAAGAAAATTAAGATTAATCATGAAATTTTGATTTTAATAAAAAAGTAAGAAAATTCTCAACGATGGAGACAGGTTTTGGAGTGAATAGTCGAAAACTTCGAAAAATAGATGTACGATCTGTACTTAATATATGTGACAAATTTTAGCTCCTTAGTTTAATGAGATGGGGGGGGGGGAGTTAAACGAGGAAAGAATTTGAAATAGACGAGACAAAATCGTCCCAGTAATGGAATGCAATGTGGTTGAAAACTAAAAACTCGAAACCCACTGAAGGTATATCCAGGACCCCATTTAAATTTACCTAACAAATTTGAACGTGTTAGCTCACGAAACTCAAAAATTGACAAAAACTGTCCAAAAATTCAGTTTTTAGATTTTTTAAGGGACTGCTATCGGACTAGAAATTCAAAATCCTCAAAAGACACATCTGTGCCCTGTACTAAGGGGTATTCCCAGATTCCCAGATAAAAATAAATTTTCAAAATTTTCACAGAATATCATTAGGTATCTCTAAAAAAATTTCAGGATCATCAAAATTTCCACCATCATAACGCTCTCCCCTCCTCCAACCTTTTTTATGAGAAAAAAGTTCTGCATTCACGTGTATTAGAGGAAAAATTATGATTTTAATGTAGATGTTTAGAAGGATGATGGCTCTATCGGCATGAATTTTTCCAAAATTTTCCTCTTTAACGATGAAGGGGAGGGGGGGGGGTAAGAAAGCGACAAACAAAATTTTGAACTGCTGCAGCTGTGGGCCCTGGAGGGGCACTCAAACATTTTTTTCACCAAAGCGTGTGTTTTGACAAGCATAATGTTTTTCAATTTTTTTTGAAGGAAATTAGGTCGTTTGTAAAAACTGGAAAACTAATCAAAAATGCGTTTTTCTCAGAAATAATGGCTAATACGCTAAAAATGAATAGAAGTAAAGTTGTTTAGCGCAAAATTTTATGCCAGATTACGTCATTAAAATTTTGGCCGAGGAACGCATAATTGTAGAATTGTGGTAATGCCGGGGGGAGGGGGGGAGAGGAGAAAATACGAACGAGAGATTTTAACGAAAAATAAGCGCCGGATTCGTATTCAGTGTGTCTGAATTAGTCGAAAAACACCCCTTTCCTTATTTTTTAACCCACTTTCAACATGAGAAAAAATTGCAATTTTATCCAAAAAAGTCAATTGAAAGTATAGTAGCAACTTTTGTATTAATACCAAGTAACAGTTTATAACGAAAGAGTTTTAAAACTTCGTATATTTACTATATTTGTCGATATAAAATCGTAGGAAAGTCGCACCGAAATTTCGTGGACGCGTTTTGGGGCCCAAGGGCACTACACTTCCCCCAAATTTGGGACAATGCCTAGTTTGGTGATATTGGTGACGTTTTCGCATAAATCAACCCCCCTAAATACGATAATGAAGTTAGATTCATTATTGGACCTTAACTAATACCTCATTTGGCGATAGCTCTGTACTGAAACCAGGAATTGCGGTCAAATAGCGACCGGAAGTCTCGTAGTGGGACTTTTTGCAGAACCTTTGAACCCACATCCGAAAACAGAGTGTAACATTCTGAATGAAGAGAGTCTAGCTCCTCGGAGTCCTATATTTAAAATAAGAGGAGACTGCGTGGAGAACCTTGTAAATTTAAATGTCAAATTCCCTCCCCCCCCCCTTGCAGCTCAATGAAGAGGAAGGGCGATTGTCCAAGTTTTTTGAAGGACAAAATCAATGAAAACCTCCATATCTCCCATTCAAATTAAGCTGTAAGAAAATGGTTTTTAGCTATGTTATTCAACTTTAGAGCCTCATCCGATGCTTAAAAATGAACGATTTCTGTAATTTTTGTACTCCTGAGCCCCTGCTGGAATTTCAAACTAATTTTTGGCTTTTGGCTGTTCCCAGGCCACCGATCTTAACCTATTGACTAAATTTGATTGATTTTTCTGTTTTGAGTTGGGTGTATGTTTTTGAGGGGAGGGGAGGGGAGGGGGACTCAGAGTAAACGGTATATGAATATAGTACGAGCCCGAAAATGGATCATTTTGATTACCTCCCTCTCCCTCCATCTGTCGTAAATAATAGTCCGTAATAGCTTGGTTTTGTGTGACAATGTAACAGAGAAAGCCATTTTAAAAATAAGATGCGTACTTATCTGAGAAAGTGCTGAAAAATTATAAATTGATTTACTTCAAAATTAAATCAGATATTTGATAGAAATAACATATTTGAAATTGAAATGACTTTTTTTTTCAAGTATCAATTGAATTTCAATATCGTTGACATTTTAGCAAAACAAGTGCAGGTATTGATAATTCAAATGAAATTTAGAAGTAAAAATGGATTAAAAAGAAATGCTTTTATTGAGAAAATTGGCCATGTTTTCGAATCAGAACTTTTTACTTTATGCAATCGGAACAAGTACATATAATTGATTATTATTTCTACCCACCTTTTCATTTTTTTGTATTTTGCTTGAAAAATTTTTATTTTTTTTCAAACTGTGTATAGGTAGGTTACGCTCAAATACTTTTACGAATTCTGAAAAGCTAAAAAAATTTTATTTGAAAAAATTTTACTTTTTCTAAAAATAATCCATTTTAATTGAAATTAATTGAAATTTGATTTCAATAGAACCACAAAAATTCTGAGCACGTAAGAATTACACTCACTTAATCCCTTTAAACATTTATTTTCAATTTTAGTTATAACGTTTTTATGTGTATGAAAAAAATATTAATTAATTTTATGAAAGAATTTTTACGATACATATTATTTAAAAATTATCCGTTTTTATAAGTTTTCAAACGTACATTTTGAAGTAATTCTTGTTATTTTTCATCTTAACGAAATAATAATATGCAAATCAAGTATAAATTTCTTCTAAGCAATTTTTATCTAAAATTTTTTCCCATCTTGAAAACTGTTACATTTTCGAATAATTTGTGCGATACATGGCGTTAAAAATCTGCATGAAAAAATTTTCACTTCGAAAAGGTTCTCAAAATAATCACTCGATATACCTAGTTTGGCTTTTTGCGCTTGAAATTTTCGTCAAAGGTATACATTTTAAAGGTAAAGGTGACGAAGTACTCGAGTAAATTATAATCCACTCGTCTTTTAATCCTTCTTTTATCATGTGTATTTACCTTTGCCAACGTAAATAGTACATAAACGTCGACTCGTACCTCTTCCAATAACACAGCAAACTAACAACCTTAACTCTTTTATACAGAAACTTCATTACACGTGTGTCGTGGTACGCGTACGTAAGTTTGTAAAACTTTACAAACCACTGATTCGAAACTCTCCATTAATTAAACGCCTACGATCGTCTCCTTTAATCAATTATATTTTGTAAATCATTTGCAGGAATTAAATTACATATAATGTAAACAAACGAAGAAGATGTTCTACATCGAATGTAAAAAAGTGTTGAGTAGACATCTCGTCGGTTCGGAGTGATTTAACGATGAAGCGATACGAATACATCCTACATTGTCTCAGGTTAGTCAACACTTCAAAAAGTTATTTAGTTTAAGTTTTTATACAGCCAGATGTTATATGTGATATTGTCAATGAAAAATGGACTGTAAGGGTCTATCGAGCTGTGGCAGATGGGGCGAAGGGGGAGGGGTATCAACAAATCCGTTTTAAAGTTTTAGAACCATTTAGAATATTTTTGTTTATGTTTACTCAACTTGATACTGGCCAAAATCGCCCAAATTTGGCTAATAGGCTCAGATTTAGATATATGTGAGTAGAGATGACCTTGAGTTAAAATTCATTTATGCCGCAATTTGGGGAAGAGGGTGCTGTTGACCAAAAATCTCAAATATTGTTAGTTTTTAAGCCAATCGATGGAGAATCCAAAGTTGTGTAACATATCCAAAAATCAACCGTCTAGGACAATGAGGAGGGGAGATATGTTGGTTATTTGTCTCTTTGATTAAAAAAAATACCCTTTTTCAGTATTCACTTGCTTTCCCCTCAAAATTGAGCTAGAGTGTTGAAATTTGATATGCAGATTAACTACAAGTTCTATGTGTACCTTCCGAGGGTTTTGACTTTTCATTCCCATTGCTCCCCCTTACAGCCCTAAAAAAGTGATATGTTGGCCACTTTTTTCTTATTTTCTGACATTATCCAGCCCATATCCCACCTCCTTGAGCTGGAGGATTGAAAGTTTGTGTGTAGATTTAATTGGGGTCCTGGATGTGCTATCTGGGGATCTGGACTTTTCAACTTCATTACTACATCACACAAGCCCAAAAAAGTAGTTTCGGGGCAATTTTTCTTATTTTTTGAATTTTCTCTCCCATATTGCCCCTCCAAATTGAGACAAGGGGTTGAAATTTTGTATGTAGATTAAGTAGGAGGGGGGTGCTAGATGTGCCTTTTGAGGGTTTCTACTTTCCTGCCCTATTGCACCTTTCACAGCCCCAAAGAAGTAATTTTATGGGGAACTTTTCTTAATTTTTTTTTGTACTTCCCATATCTTCCTTCCAAATTGAGCTGGAGGATTGAAATTTATGGTATTTAACCACCGCACAGTCCCAAAGAAGTGATTATTTAGGTAATTTTCTCATTTTGTGACTTTATCCCTACCATATTTCTCCTCCTAACTGAGCAAGAGGGTTGAAATTTGGTATGTAAATTTAAGAAGGGCCCTAAATGTGTCGTTTGAGGGTTTCTACTTTTCAGCCCCATTGCACCCCTCACAGCCCTGAAAATTTAGTTTTTTGAGACATATTTTCCTTAATTTTCTTGTTTATCTTCCCTTTTTATTGAGCTGTAGGATTGAAATTTGGTGTGTGGATTTATTAGGAGTCCTACATGTACCATTTCGGGATTTAGACTTTTCAACTTTATTTTACTCCCTCGCAGCCCCAAAAAAGCAGTTTCTTAGGTAATTTTTATATTATATTTCTTTGCTTTCGCTTCCCATCCTTTCCCTTCAATTTGAGGCAGAGTGTTGAAATCTCCATATTGAGCTAGAGGGTTGGAATTTAGAATGTAGGTTGAGTGAGCCTTCTACATGTGGTTTTTGGGGGTGCCGCCTTTTCAGCCTGCCTGATTGTATCTTTTCATATCTCCATAGAAGTCGATTTCTGGGCGTTTTTTTCTAATCTTTGTATTATTGTTTCTGTATATCCCCTGCAAATTGAAGTAGAGGATGGAAATTTGGTATGTAGATGTAGCAGGGGTCTTGAATGTACTTTTTTGCCGGCTTTGATTTTTTGGCCTCATTTCATCCGCTCCCAGGTTCTATTTTTTGAGTTCGTCTTTCTCGTATCTTCCTTCCAAATTGAGGTAGGGTTTTGAAATGTCATTATCATCAGTAAGTCTCAGTCGCTTACGACCGTATTGCACCTAAAAGAACGCACCATCTATCACGATCCTGTGCCTGTGAAGCAGCTCTTACCACAGAGCCCATTCGTGCTTTGATGATGTCAAACCACCTAGTCGGAGATCTTCCTGTCCCTCTTTCAGCAGGGGCCTTACCATGAAGAATGTGTTTTCGAGATTTCCGACTTCTTTCCTAGTCACATGACCAAAATACCCTAGAATGCGTCTCTCGCATAAAATACTTGACCTGACTAGCGCCTGTATTTCGTTGACGATTGAAATGTTGGTTTTTTGCACTGTCCGGGGTATCCTCAGCATCCTTCGCCAGACCCACATCTCAAAGGCGTCGATTCTTCTTTTATTTGCCGCCTTTAATGTCCATGTTTCCGCGCCATATCGGAAAACAGAGAAAACACGTGCTTTTAGTCTCTTCCTTGTCTTTCTGGGGATGTTGTTATTACGTCTGGTGATAGCTGATTTGCTCAGAGCGATTCGGCGCCGTACTTCTGCCGACGAGCCTCCATCTGCTTTGATGATGGAGCCCAAGTATACAAAAGCGTTGACCTTTTCGTATTCGCTCAAAGCTGTAGAGACTGGAAGACACTTGGCCCGATCCAGCACCATGACTTTCGTTTTTGATGCATTGATACTAAGTCCACAAGTTTTTCACTGGCTATCTTCACCAGGTTGGCGAGCTCCACCATTTCTTCTTCATCCGCAGCAATCAAGGTGGTATCGTCTGCATATCGCAGATTAGAGATTCGTCTTCCTCTAATAGGAATACCATCAGTCCAATGTTCAAGAGCCTCGTGAATTATATGCTCACCATAGATGTTGAATTACTGCGGGGACAATATGCATCTTTGACGCACCTCCTGCTCCGCCCGAAAAGCTTCAGATTCTTCAAAATCGACTCTCACCGCCATAGAATTGAACTCATGTAGGGACTCCAACAAATCTACTATATGAGCAAGGACTCCCATTTCTCTCAAAACTTTGAAGAGCTCCTTCCGATTCATGCAGTCGAAGGCTTTGGCGTAATCTATAAAACACATGACTACAGGTATGTTGAACTACCTGTACTTTTCGATGATTTGTCAGTGCCTCTTCCTGGCACGAACCCAGCTTGTTCGGGTGGAATTTGCCTGTGTAGATACGCCTTGATCCGATTGTTTAGGATTCGTATCCCTTATTATGCCTTTTTGGGAGTTTTAACCCTACAGTCCGATATCTTCTTGTATCCCTACCACTGATGAAGAAAATACATCGCCGAGCGTTTATTTTGTGTATTCTATAAATGAAACGATTTGCTTATCTTTTTTTACTTCACGAAAATCAGGCTCAAAAGGCAACGTTTTGCGATGTTTTTTTTTTATTTTTTACACTTGTACGATTTCTACGATGAGTTGACAGTTGACGAAAAATAACACTTTTGTTGACGGTGTGAAAAAAAAAAAAAAAAAAAAAATAGAAAGTGTATCGAAAGGGACCTAGCTAGAGCTATCTGTCTTATACTGGGTATCCTAATAGGCCAATTGAAGGATAATGGTGGGAAGGAAATTAAAGAATTGTAAACCTGTTATGGTACCTAATCTTGTTATTTTACGCGGTATGCTATGGTGGTTTGTATTAGTACGTGAGTCTGCTACATTGGTATGTAGGTATACCAAAAACGTACCTACACCACCTACTACTACGTATAAACTGTACGCTGTTGTGCGGGGAGATGATGTTTCTTATCAAGGGATGCTTAGTACACACTACACATGTACGTTTTCCGCTAAAAGCGACATTTGGCAGAATGTTTATTATTCATTTCCCACAGCGAGCAAAATACGCGACTAGGTACACGTCGTCATGTCTGAAGCAATTTACGTTGCTCCGTTCAAGTGTAACTGACAGCTATACGTAAACTAGCTATTATCTTAATATATTGTTTTCTACAAATAAGTACGTACACCACGTAGGTACATACACTTTCAAACAGAAACACATACCAGATACTCGTACGTACTTGTACATATCACATACGTAAACTAAGGTGTAAGTTATCGTACCACTCTCATCTACCCCTCTCGTCATCAGCTCTTTCGGGTGTATCATGTGTCTACTCGGTAAAATGTATATACGAAAGCAAAAAGTTGCTCTTTCTAGAGTGCTCCAACTCCATTTACGTTTCGTTCGATTTAACCAACGATGATGGTAATGTAATGTACCAGTAGATATTGAAATTAACTGAAAATTTTACCTAGAACGGAACAACGCGACGCGTGCAAGGGTGCGGGATGTGAGAAAGATAGAATGGTAGATG
Organism: Ferrisia virgata; assembly: GCA_900060175.1. Taxonomy (NCBI): domain Eukaryota; kingdom Metazoa; phylum Arthropoda; class Insecta; order Hemiptera; family Pseudococcidae; genus Ferrisia; species Ferrisia virgata. The sequence continues at coordinate 10,253 of FIZR01025227.1, read as the reverse complement.
GTGTGACGTTGACGTTGTTGGTAGTTTCTTCTATGTAAGCTGTAAGGACATACGTAAGTGTTTAATGACGATGAAATTTAATCGTTATCGGATAATGTAACCGTTCAGCATGATTTGCGTGCTATACCTACTCGTAGTGCTCGTCACGTTTATTAGAAAGGTTATTATCGTAGATTTGACCAAAATTCAAATTTCACGATGCACAGATTTAGGTAAAATAATCGCGAGAAATTGAGACCAATCGTTATGCCTTTAGTGTTTAGATGTTCGACGTACGGGACGAATATTTTGACGTAGGTATCGTTAAAATCGTGCAGGAGTTTTCGAAACGAGCTGTGAATGTGTGAAAAAGTTGAGAAGATTTTTAACAGACTATATATGTGATATGAAGAGTAAATCTAAGGGGAAAGAATTACGTACGAAAGAAATTCACAGAGAAATAAATACACATCAAAACATAAGAAAACCCAACCAAAAACTTTTTGATGCTGTGAGGGGCTGCAATGAGGTTGAAAAGCTGAAACCTTCAACTGGATCCCTACTGAATGTACTTATCAAATTTCAACCTTCTGTCTCAATTTGGAAGGAATATACGTGAGGTACAGTGTAAAAAAATTAGAGAAAATGACCAAGAAACATCATTTTTTCGGGCCTGTAAGGGGGTGTAATGGAGCTGAAAATTCAGACCCTCGAGAGAAGTTTTTAGGTCCCCTGCTGAATATACACGCCAAATTTAAACCGTCTCTCTTAATTTGCTGGCGAGATATGGGTGGAACACCTCTTTCAAGGTCAAAAAGTAGAACCCCCATATCGCTCCCACCTAATTGGTCTACGAGGCTAATTTATGAACATGTTATACAAATTTTGAATCGCTGTTGATCGGTTCATAAAGGAAGATTTTTTGCGATTGTAGCCCCTCAGCACCCCCTCCCCCAAATTTGGGCGTATTTGAATTTTGATTTCACGTCATCCAAGCGTGTTGCCAAAAGTTGACCGATCTTGGTCAGTATTGAGCTAAGCAAATAATGTTTAGATTCGAGAAAAAAATAATACTTATCGGAATAAATAACTGATATGGCCAAAAATGGTTCCAAGGGTTTTCTAAGACCGTTAAACGGATTTTGTGATACCCCCTCCCCCTCCTAGGTGGATACTCAGCAATAGCCTTTATAGCTTCGGCAAATACTTCTTTAAAATGAGTATAACATGTTCATAAATCAGCCTCGCAGGCCAATTAGACGGGGATATGGGGGCTCTCATTTTTGACCTTGAAAAAAGGCTGTTCCACTCGTATCTTCCCTGTAAATTCATGGAGCGACTTGAAATTTGGCATGTCCATTCAGTAAGTGACGTAGAAATGCTTATTGGGAGTACTTACTTTTCGGCCTCGTTGCACCCCATCAGAGCCTCGGAAAAGTGTTTTTTTTTTTGGTGATTTTTCTTATTTTTTTAGTTTGTACCTCACACATTCCCCGTGTGGGAACGGGTTATAGAATTTTCCTCTGGAACTCTCTGCCTGTTGTAAGAGGTGATGTGAAGAGAACTTGGGGAACCCTTTCCTCCCCCCTGGTCTATAGTAGCATACTGTTAATATTTTCATATTCACACACACAAACAGGTAAGACTTCTCCGCGCTAAGAGGTTAAACTGGCTACCTCTGAAGGATTTGCAAACTGACATTCGTCATTTTCATAAGAAACACCTAATGAGTGCGATAAATTTAAACTGTCCCGAGTTCCGGCGCCTCTTAAATGGGGCTAGGATGCTAAGAATATCGATTCGCGTTAATCGGTTCAATTTTGCGAAGAAGATCAGTAAAATAGGCACGCGGAATTTACATGTCTTGAAGACTACAGGTAAGTTAGCTGGAGTTGAAAATGAAGTGAAAAATATAGGGTTGCTGATATTAGGAATCAGCGAAACCCATTGGAACACTGTTGACGAATTTGCTTCAGGAGAGGGAAACTTCGTCTTTTTGTCTGATAAAGGTGGCCACACAGGACTGGAAATCATAGTAAACAGTAAATACACCATCAAAGATCGGATGGCAGTTATCAAGATTGATGCAGCTCTATCCATCATAAGTGTTATCCAAACATATGTCTCAACAATGCAGCACCAGATGAAAGCATTAAAGAATTCTACAGTGTCCTTGAAGAAATACTGGCTTCACTACCAAGAAACGACATAAAACTGCTGCTGGAAGACTTTAGCATCATCGGGGGAAGAAGAATCTCCAATTTGCCATGTGCAGATCATACCACCTTGATTGCTTTGAATGAAGAGAAAATGGTAGAGCTCGTCAACCTGGTGAGGATAGCCAGCGAAAAACTTGTGGACTTTGTATTAATACATCAAAAACGAAAGTCATGGTGCTGGATCAAACCTAGTGTCTTCCAATTTCTACAGCTCTGAGCGAATACGAAAAGGTCAACGCTTTCGTATATTTAGGCTCCATCATCGAAGCATATGAAGGTTTGTTGGCAGAAATAAAAGGGAGAGGAAGATCTCTGACCAGATGGTCTGACGTCATCAAAGCGCAAATTGGCCCCAGTGGTAAAGAGCTGCTTCACAGGTATGGGATTGTGGTAGATGGTGCGCTCTTTTAGGTGCAATATGGTTGTAAGTGACTGAGACCTACTGACTGATGACTTCACGTATTTCCTCTCCAAATTGAGACAGAAGGTTCAAATTTGGACTGTACATTTGGCAGGGTTCAGATGGAGGTTTTAACTTTTCAACTCCATTGCATCCCCTCACATAGTTTTTCTTATTCTGCGAATCTCCTCCTCGCATATCTCCCTACCAAATTCAGCTTAGAAGTTGTAATTTGGTATGTAGGATTTGTAAGAAGTACGGATGACCTTGAATCAAAATTCAGCGATGTCCAAAATGTAGGGGGGATAAAAAGCTGTTTAACGTATTCAAATATCAGCGTCCTACTTCAATTATGAGCAAAGGCAAGATGGGGTTTCTTCTCTGTCACCTTGAAAAAAATTTCAGGAGGCTATCTCGTATGCAAAATGATATATGAGGCTGTAATTTGGTGTGTAGATTAATTGGAGGTCACAGATATGTCTTTTTGGACTTTTGATGATTCAGTTCGATTTTACTGCCCTCACAGCCCCCGTAAAGTGCAATTTTGGACAGGTGTGACCATTTTTCGAGTTGTCCAGCGCTTATCTCTGCTTCGATATAAGTTGAGAGATCGAAATTTGGCATGTAGATTTAGTAAGGTCTTAGATATACTTTTTGTGAGTTTAAACTATATTCTTGAGATAATCGTTGACTTAATCCTCGCAAAGTGATATTTTTTTCTTATTTTTAATTTATTTTGGGCGTATTTCTTTCTTAGTAGGTATTTCTGTCTGTAGCTGGGGGTAAGAGTTGTTGTGAGATTTAAAATCATATCTCTCGAAAACTTCCAGCTTCCTTCATAATTTACAGAAATGTTCTTTTTAGTGTTCAAAAATGTTATCGTCAAGAAATTCCTAGGTACTCCTTTGAAAAAAGTCTAGTTTTGTGACATAATATTGTTAAATAGCGTATCATCTATAAAAATTTATTAAATTGTCGAAAATACATACGGTTGTTCATTCAACTTTCCAAACTATTATTTTTAGTACATTCGTTTTTACTGATTTTTATCCTTGTTGAGCATTTCAAATATCATTTTTTTCATACAAATTTTTTCATCCAAGTATTTTATTCTCTGAGTTCGAATGACTTCTTCAACTAATTCAAAATTTAAATTGTCTCATTTGAGCTTTTTTGAAAGCAGGTTTCAAAAAAAAGTACCTTTGTCTTATGCACTTCTACAAGTTTCTATTTTACGAATTACCTGAGAAAAAACATGTCGAAATATTTTCATAAAAAAAATATCAAAATTTTACGAAATGGTTTAAAAAAGGGGTAAAACTTCTCCTTGGGGAATTTTATCTTCTGAATCGCGTAGTGTAGTTTTACTTTTTTATTAGGTACCTATATCCAAGTTCTTCGTGTATAAAAGATAGTACATTCCTGCGAATATAACGAGTATGCAAATTGCGTCTGTGTTCGAACTTGAACGATAAAACTGCAAAATTTTCAAGGGTTTTGGCCATTTTTTTTTTTCAAAGAGGTATAAATAGGTAGAAAAATCTTAGTATGTGTTTTCTTGGGGATTTTGATGATGTCGATATCGTGATCTGAAGTTGAATCAAAATATTATTTTTTTATAAAATTTCAATTTTCTATTTTAGCGTGTTTATAAACCTGATATTTTCAAAGAAAACTAGGCGTTTACGTTGTAGCGGTGTACAGCGGATGTGAGAGGGGGTGGTATATCAACAAAATTCGCTTTGGGGTCCTACATAACCACTTAAAGCATTTAAACAATGAGCTAATAGGTTGAAATTTTGTATGTACATTAAGTAAGAGCCGTAGATGTGCTTTTTGGAGGTTTCGACTTTTCAGCTGTATTGCGTCCTCTCACAGCCCCCAAAATGTAGTTTTTTGGTCAGATTTTCTCATTTTTCTCATTTTTTGAGTTTGTTCCTCGCATAACTCTCCTCCAAATAGAGCTAGGAAGCTGAAATTGGATATGTACATTCAGTAGAAACCCTAGATGTGTATTTTGGGGGTCTCGACTTTTCAGCCCCGTTGCACACCCTCGCAGTCCGAAATTTGTGGTTTTTTGGTCGTTTTTTTTTTATTTCCAATGTTTGTTACTCGCATAACTTCCCTCCAAATAAGGCTAGAAAGTTGAAATTACGTATGAACAGTCAGTAAGGACCCTAGATGTGCCTTTTGTGGGGTTTGACTTTTCAACCCCATTGAATAGCCACGAAAATCAGGATAAATAAACTTTTTTTTTTTTGGTTAATCACTCTTCGATATGAAACTTTTTTCACAGGCTGGATGGCTTCTGAAATTTTCCTCAGCAACTATATTCAATTTAAAAAATTTTTTATGATTTTCTTTTCTGTACGCTGCATACTGAAATTGTGACCTATTATATTCAGGTTTCTTGACCAGGTACCAAATCCTATACAGTTTGAAATTGTGTCCTGATAGAGCACAGCTTTCATCGTTTTGAAAATGAAAAGAGACGAATTTTCAAAATTTCTTATTTCCAAAATAAGCGACCCGATCAAACTCAATTTTTTTTCAACATTTCAACGGCTGGTGTTTGGAGTATTATTGCAATATAAAAATTTTTCAATTTCATCCGTCAGTTACATCTCGGGCACCATAGGGTTAATCAAATACCGGAAAACTTGAAAAATAAGAAAAGTTGAAAAAAGAAAAAAAAACTTTGAAAATTAAAAAATAAAGAAATAAAAAAATAAAAAAATAGAAGAAATAAAAAAATAAAAAAATAAAAAAATTAAAAATTGAAGAATAAAAAAATGAAAAAAATTGTATGTCAAAATGGAGTGAAGAGAAAAAAAGAATAAACATTTTTTATTTGAAGTTTTTGATAAAAAAAACTCGCAATGAAACATGATTGTATTGACATGTAAATGTTACATATCCATGATCTGGAATTTGTGCCTAAATTTTTTATGAATTTATTCTTCACATAACTTCCCCTCAAATTGAGGTGGGATGTGTCTTTTATGGGTTTCGACTTTCAGCATTATTACAGCCCCTTACATTGGTCAGTTTTTCTCATTGCGAGCAGTCTTAGTGAAGCAAAGACACGAGAGCTGTGGTTCATTTCCTGTTTATAAAATTTGGCAAGTAGATTTAACGGTGTTCAAAATATGGCCTACCTTTTACCACTCCCTCGCATATCTTCTATGCAAATTAAGCCAAGGTGTTTAAATCTGGCACGTAAATTTACTGAAGGTTAATCATTCTCTCCTCCACTTCTGATCATTGTGATATTGAATCTTACCTACCAACGAAGATGTAAAATAAAGTTACATACTTGTCGAAGAAAGTATAACGATATTTCTGCTCGAGCAAGTCACACCAGCGAACACATCGTACACTGCATTCGTTTGTATTGTACTTACCATAGAGATTCATTTACTAAATGAACCTATATATTTTTGTTTATAGAATTTATTGACGTTGGTCGCATCTTCGCGTATATAGCAAATTGGTATGGTACATACACATATAAACGTCGAACTGCGAGCAATTCGAGCGCACGTAAATTTTTAACATTCTTTAAATTTCTTAACGCTATAAAAAGAAGTTAGAAGCGAGGCGGCGAACGGAGGCAAAATGCGTAATACACAAGTACACAGGTACAAGGCGAAGGTGTATTAAACAAACATGCAATTTATTTTATCGTCGCGTCGTCGTTGTTTTTATTTATCTTTTCTTTTATGATATACAAAAATGCAAACAAGTATTGACGACATTAGCAGCTCCAATAATTGTGCTAGTCTTTTTCAAGGTAGATTCGCAAAAGATGCGGGGTTTCAAAGCCAGGGTCTTAAATGCTCGAGTTTTCGATAGGTAAAGAAAAAAAAATCCATTCAAAATGATCCCGTCGTATCGGTAAAAGAAAAAAAAATCTCTCCCGGTACATACGTATCCGATCAGCCTACTACTACGACCAACTCCAACCTATACTATTTCTTTTGTCAAATCCAACCACGCAGAAGATTAATAAAAACGGATGTGTAGGTACCTTACCTTACCTACGTACATGTTTTTCAAGGCCATTGAAAGATTTACTTCATCTGGTGGAAATTTTTCTCCACTTTTCTTTTTTTTTTTTTTTTCAACTTATCCGTTCATCTATGAAATCATTCTCAACACTCGTACGTATACAATTTCTTTGTTATTTATTCGTATGTACCGTGGATTCGAACAGGTGGACTTGGCTATAGGTATAAAGAACAGCTAGGTTACAATGTTGGTGAATTTTTTAGTCGATGTATCGATAATACCTAAGTAATTGGAATTGGTATTTTGAAATTAAATCACCTCCGTCGATTATAGTATCTGTGGTTTATTTATTTGCTTTAACGTTGTTTTCAGTACGGTGAATAGGATTTTGAGTGAAGCGTGGCTCTCTACTCCTGATGGTGGGCGTTTGAAAATACGAGTGTAGATAATTTGAACGGTGTCTGTCGTGTGTTCATTTTGAATTTATACAAAATAGTCGAATATGCTATTATTTTCACCGTCGTAATCGTAGTAGTCGTCGTCGTGTTACCTTCTTCGTTCGTAGGTAATAGGTATGCCATATACTCGTACGCGTATCGATTCTATAAATCGAATATTAACGTCGTGGGTAGCTATAAATTTGTACCTGGTTTGCACTATAAATTATTTTAATGTTTGGCAGCGAATTTTAGCTAGGTATTTCGTTTTGGTAAATATTTTTCTACTCGACTCAGCCGGTGTAATTCGAGCGTGAATTTTACAGCGAATTTTTTTCCCTCTCCGTTGCGTTGACAGAATTATACGCGAATTGTGTTAATTTGGATGGAATGTTGGAATTTTTTATGTCGAGCATAAAAAATTGGTATGTGGGTGAAATATGTACCTATATTAAACGGACAACAATGTGTTGAATTTTTAAAATCAAGAATAAAACGAATATTGTGAGCCAGTTGTATATTTGCCTCGATTAAAAATCGTTTACAGAGTTAATAGGCTGCCTATTGAATTGAATTGAGTCATGAATGTTATTAAAAAGTCACGACTCGGCAACGAAGTCGTGGAAGTCGTGAAAAAGTAATGAATTTTATCCAAAGCTTTTCCGTCCAACAAATAATTTATAAGCGAATTCTCGTCGTTAGTATTTCTTCTAATTTTCTATGAGTTTGAAAATTGAATATATATCGAGTGATTTTTTCTTGTCATGTTGTTACGACCAACGTTCGAAGAATTATACTTATTTTTAAGTTTTTTTTTTTTTTCTTTTGTTGCAAGTTTAGAGCTGTGAAATGATGATTTTGAATGATTTTTTCCCCTGCTAATTTACATAAAAAATGCGGAAAGTTGGAGCTTTTCGAAGATTTTTTTCAACTTTTTTCACAGTTTTGAGATGTAAAAAAACATATCAAAAAAATTTTAATTATTTTTTCGTAATTTTTTAGCTTTGAAATGACATTTTGAACTATTATTTCTTCAGTTTTCACATATTTTAAAGCGATTTTTTTTTCGTATTTTTTCACCTTAAAAGTGAGAAAATTATGTTTAAATGTAAAAAATTACCACTTTCTGAAAATTTGAACGATTTTTTTTTTACGTTTTTTGAATTACTTTTGAGTACTTTTTTGTTGTTTTGTGTGTGAAAGCAAACAAATTGATGTTTTTTGAAAACATGTTGTAGATTTCGCATTTTTGGGCTTATAAAATGATATTTTGAGCGATTTATTCATAATTTTATACCTTTTTTGAAGAGTTTTTTTGATTTCACTTTTTGTAAGGAGTGAAATAACATTTTCGAATGATTTTTTTCATCGTTTCACACGTTTTTTCAAGATTTTTCTTCCATCTTTTCATTTTTTTGTGAGCTGGTAGAACGCCATTTTTAATGTTTTTTTTTCAATATCTTACACTTTTTTCGAAGGTTTTTGGCTTTGTTTACGTCGCGTCGCTTTCTTTGTTTTTTTCTTCATTTTACACTTTTTTTTTTGAATTTTTTACTTTTTTTTTGGTGTAAAATAACAAGCATTCTGAATAATTTTTTCATAAAATTAGGTTTTTTGAAATTTTTTTTCATTTTCCATTTTTTTAAGCTGTATAAGAATATTTTTAATGATTAAATTATTTTTTAAAAGATTTTTGCATTCTTTAGGTCGTTTTTATTAATTATTTCATCATTTTACAAATTTTTCAGAGTTTTTAAAAAAATTTTTTTGAGGTATAAAATGATATTTTCAACAGTTTTTTTCATTTAATATCCCGTTTTTTTTCAGTATTTCATTTTAATGAATTGTGAAAGGACATTTCTAATTATTTTTTTATTTTTTTACGTTTTTTGAAGATTTTTTCTTCATTTTTCATTTTTTTTTTGAGCTGTAAAGTTACATTTTCAGTAATATTTTTCATCATCTCACACCTTTTTTTGAGAATTTTTTATTCATTTTTTACTTAAGTTTTCTTTAAATATATCACTATTTGTCAAATTTTTTGAACTTTTTTGGATATTTTTTTTACTGTTTTTTGAGTGGTGAAATAACATTTGTTGTAATTTTTTCATTATCTTACATTTTTTTGAAAATTTTTCCTTCATTTTTTCGGAGTAATTCATCTTAAATTTTTCTTAAACCCATGAAATTGCAAACCAAATCGAGTGAACTTAAAGAGAAGTAATGATACATTACGCTTCCATTTTCCTACAACAAAACGCTATGCAATCTTTAAAGAAGCTGTTAATAAATTTGCATACTCAGTTTGCCTAAAATTAACACGCGACTAAATCTTGAGTGTTAATAAATTTGCCTATTCGAATTGCCGCAAATTTACCAACGAAATTTTAGAACGGATTAAATCTTACTATTGTAGTTTATTAACGTTCAAGTCGCGAGTCAATCTTTTAAAAAAACATTGTTAGAGATGCGTTTTGAAAGCGTGCTTTTCTCCTAATCAGTGATAAAGCCCGGAGGCGGGGATGTTCATGGAACTAAACGGTCAAAACTCTCAAAAGACACATCTAGGACCTATACTAAGTCTGCATACCAAATTTCAACTTGCTAGCTCAATTTAGAGGGAGTTATGTGAGGAACAAGCTCAAAATATGAGAAAACCAACCTAAAAAACCACATTTTTAGGGTCGTAAGAAATAAATTGCCACGGCTTGAATGTAAATTTGAAAAAAAACATAGGTACACTTTTAAATAGATACCCAAGCTTTAATCTCTTCGTCATCGTCTCATGAACCAAATTTTTGTTCATAACTTTTTAAAAAGCTCTTTTTAAGTACTCAATTAAAAAATTTTTTTTGAAGTAACAAGGTATTCTCTACGACTTGGCATAATTAAATCTTTCCCAACTTGTTTAGGTATGGTAGAAAAAAATTGTTTCGTTCAATTTTTTCCCCATTTTTCAAACAAAAAATTTTGATGAAAAATACCCTCCCTATTTCTCCATTCTCTCAGCCGAACTATATGCAATCAAAATAGCAATCGCATATATCCACGACTTCTCCATAAACAACTCAGTAATTTTTTCAGACTCACTCTCTGCCTTGCATACCATCCAAAATCTGAATAACAAAAAACAATATCCCATAGCGCAGGAAATTATCCATATCCTCTCATCTTCGTCCAACAAAACAGTCCTATGTTGGGTTCCCT